>JAMKCH010005162.1:0-33345 GCA_023653785.1 Ophioderma brevispina | reverse complement strand
AGCATTTCTATATTCCCCTTTGCCAACAAAAGTTGGCGGGGGACCAAAAGTTGGCGGGGGACCAAAAGTTGGCGGGGGACCATAAAGGGTTTGGGAAATGAAAGAAGAAATAAGAAGAAACACAGAACTCAAAACCTTAGGCGTGAACGCCTAGGTCCAATCAAAGCGTTAACCACCAAGACTCAACACGTGGACATATTAGCACCCAACAACAAGCTTTCTTTTGGTACCTCGTCAGACTGTCTATTAACCTAATGGGTCATTACCCAAGAACCATTATATCCAAGTGTCATGAACTGTGAGGCACATATGTGGAAACAACAGGAACATGTCTAGGTCACCTTTGGGTCCCATTTTTACTACCACAGACAGATACGACCACAAGACAACGAACCAAGTCCATCCCTATATGCCCTTTTGTCAGACAATAACCATAAAGCTTTTGATGCTAATCGTGTCACTAACCATACAAAATGGTGCTAAAATCCAAGAAAGAACAGTACCTTTAATTTTGAAACTTGTCGCATATATATCCCTTGCCAAAAGAAATTTCCTATAAACGGTCCACAATTGAGCCCAACGGAAAGGAGAATAAAGAGCTATTAATATGTAAACCTTCGGTAAATGTATGAACTTGGCAGCTGTACGTCTCCATGAAGTCACAGTCCCAAGTTTTTCAAATCAAGACTATAAGTGACCTTTAGGCACCAAACAAGGACTTTCCTCCGTACTCATCATGATGACGGTCTTATTTAAGCCTAGTTAGGCATCTGGACATCCCTACAGGGGCAATTGCTCTAAACCAGAATGACCAGACACTTAACTTTCCAATGTACCACTGCCTGTTCGTAGCCTTACGCTAAAAAACACGTCTTGCTGCGACTTCCTTTATCGTCGGCTTAGGAGTGCTACTAGATCGTATGTGATAGTCTCGAACAAAATTATCCAAAGGGATTGTAAATGCCAATGGTACTGGTCATGTAATCTGACTATGTTTTGAGTATGTCCCAGTGTGAACATGATTTATTGTAGAGGGACATATTTTGGAAAGTTTTATTCTGTATTTAAGTACATCTCATTGTTGGCAACACCTGACAAATATGAAAATATTGTAAAGGTCCATGTCCCGATCGCTAATAGCCTCGTCCCAGAAGCTCCGGATTTTACCCGAAGTGGTCAACATTTTGGTATCAAAGAAAGGCTACTATTTTTCTCATTACACTGTGAAATCTTGGAGCCAAGGATGTTTGGTTTGGAATTTAGTGATCTGAAAATGTGCCCTATTTTGTCGCCAATTTAATTTTATTACACGTACTGGGTCGGGTATGGGGCTTACAAAATCACGATTTTTAGCTCCCTCGCTTCAAAACGGATTGAAATAATCGGCCGAACTTACAATGTGGTTTGGAGTGAAAGCGAATCTATCAAGATGAAAACTTCATATCCTTAAATCGGGCCATCCTCCTTTAAGTTCATTATTTTTTTTATGTAAATTAAAATTAATCATAGAGTTTTTTTTTACTTTTTTTAAAAAAAAACACCTACATGTCACTAAACTGCAACAACTTTTCCAAGTTTTACATTTCTTTTGGCTTAAAATTAGATACTATTACACTTACACTAAAAGTTGGGGCAAATTACAAATGGGGAGCTTCTTGCTTACACTGTATGAAAAAGGAGCACATTGTGTTCCAGTGCAGTGGATATGGCATTTGAATCGTGGTCACAAATAATCAACATGTTGTGGTTCGATCCCTGCATCCAACGTTTTATGTACACTTTGGCAAGGCATTCCTTCCAAGTGTAAAATAGAGAGCTAGACAAGAGCAGAGAGTCATTCAGATTAAAGGAGGAAAGGTTGATGTCGGGTTTTGTTAGTGTACAGGTCAAGATTCAATCTTCCATTTTGCTAGGTGAAGTATTAAATCACTATGCGCTTGTAAACCTCATTCTCTTGCCACAGTTCTAGTACCTCCATTCACAGTGTATTTAGAAAATACACCCCCTGGTTTTTGGGTATGAATATATGATACCCAGATGTCACAAGGTCCAGTTTCATGTCAATGTTGATTAACAAGACAACCCCCTGAACTGAGTCCTTGGTGGTGAGCAATATTGTAACTCATGTGTGCTCCCAATCATGTCCAACTACATCTAAATTTCTCTCTATAGCATCATGAACAAAATTAAAAAGTCAATGGTCAGGTCTTCAAATTAATTTTTGTTATCACATACCAAGTAAAATACGGTATGGAGTCTGAAAGTTACAATTCATCTTTATACAGGGGTTAAGTTCTCAAACAGCAAGAAAATAGGCTCAAATTGCTCGTCTTGATATTAAGAAAAGTAAATTGTTTTCCAATACCATTTAGGCATGATTGGCTGAAACTTAGTGAAACATTCCATAGAAGTTCTCAAACTGGCAAGGTAACACTATGCTAAAATTGCTCGTCTTGATATTAGTAAGTAAATGGTTTTTCCCATACCATTTCCCAGCCCATGATTGGCTGATTATTGAAACCATTCCCAGGACTGCATGGTGGTTGAACCTTTGGCCTGCCGTCACTGTTAATGAAACTAGTCAAGCCACAATTCCTTTAACGCGTAGTCCGCTTGTCCATGCCACTTCCGGGGCCAGGACTATGCCATTATGCATTAATCGCGCACGATGGAGCCACTCAGCCTCAGCGAATGTTGTCAAGGTGCACTTGCGCCCAATCAACGGCCAGTGCGTGTTAAGCGTAGCGAATGCACTGCATGCTTAAATATGCTTATTTTGTAAAAGAATGGTGCTTCTACTTTATAATACGTCCAACAATTTTACATTTTTAGTCATCTATCAAGAGGAACAATTCGGGCACATTTTTGCTTAACGGTGCTTGTTCCTATTTTATTTGAGACGCCCCATCGGATTAACCAGAAGTAGTACGAATTTTGTTATTAGATGAGAGGCCATATTTTTCTCATTGTCCTTCTGAAATTTCAGCTTTGAAATCCATTCCTTTCCCAAGATATGTGAAACCAGAGCGTCAAGGAGCAGTAGCCGCATAATATGAGCAGTACGCACCACATATGAGGGCTCATGTGGTGCAGTGGATCAGCGCTCGCCCCATAATGCATAATGGTTGTGGGTTCGAGCCCCGCTGTCGCCAATGTGTTGTGCACTTGGGCAAGGCATCTTTACCTCGCTTAGCCTCTCTCCACCCAGAGTGAAATAAATGGGTACCCCGCCTAATGCTGGTAATAATGCAAAACAGACTCCTGTTCGGGAGGAGTGGCGAACCCCCCACAGCAACATTATATGAGGGAGTCTGGCCCAAACGCCAATGACAGAGGATGGGGCAACCTCCTGCTGGCCAACCATTTTTTTCCATAATATGATGCCACTCAAAGACAAACAACACATCCTTTAAAGTACCTTTATATTCAGTAATAATTACTATATAAGTTCCATTATGGAAGATCTTGTTTTCACAAGTGCTTAAAATTCTCTATTAGGGCCCAAGTTAATGTTTTTTCAGCTAGTCTTTTTCCAAGCTAACTTAAAAGGTTACTTACTTACTTCTTTTATTCTTCTTACCGGTAATTATTAATAAACATGCTATTGAAATCATAATCGCATGAAAGCCTCCTTCACACATTGACTTTTTGTGATCCACAGGCCTCATTTTCCCCTGACTTTACCCAAAGGAGTTTTGAGATTTTTACATCATCTGCTGCATGTTGCCTAATCATAACTTGCAAATTTAATCTACTCTGGAAGAATTAGTAATCTTGTATTTTTTTTGTCCTAAAAGGACAGAATTAAAACACAGTGGCCTCTGGGCACCGTGATATAAACTGTTGTTAATACTCAACCCGCTCATCAAATCAACTGAAATTGTGGAATTAACCTTTTCAGGGATATCTAATGAACCCTAACTTCTTTAATCTCTTAATTTGTTCCCTTACTCTTTGCCTATAGTTTCACTTTCAATAACATTTTATTGTCAATGTCTAAGACTACATTATATATTGTGTAAGTAATTCCACTCTGCTTTTGGCAAATGTCTATATCACTGAACTAAATTATTTCCTGAAGTCCAATGGTCCAACCTTTGTATTGATACTGTGGTGGTAATTTACCTGACCAAGGACAATCACCTGTGTTTTTTGTCAACTGTCACATATGACCTCGTTGTGTTGATAACAGAGTATTGTAGCTGGTCAAACTTTATACAAAATTACTAAATAAGTACACAATAAGTAACGCGCACTAAGATACAACCGATTTCAACCATGACACTTCATTGGGCTAATTTAACCCTTTTATCCCATAAAAGTATTGACAAAGCAAAACAGCTTATTCACCTCAGTCATATGTGACAGCTAAAGGTTAGATGTAATCATGCAAGTGCCAAAGAAAGAAACAAGGGGTGCGTGAACCTTCTTCATATAGCAAGGAATGTGTTGAATAAGCCATAATACATTGGCAAGTGCCTATATGTTCTTGGTACTAAACACATGTCAGTAATTTAGGGGCCGTGAAAGAAGTGTAGGAGCACCAAAAACCTTTCATGTTAACAATTTTTATAAGTACTAGTGCGTTGTGTGCAGGAATGGGTGAAAATAAGTTTTATGTATTAACAATGGATTTTTTTGTGGGATCGGGGGCATGCCTGGGTGGATCACCATGAGATTATTGAGGTGAAATGTAAAAAAACTGATTGCATTGTTGGATTGACTAAATACACTCTCTGTGTGTTCTAAGGCCACTTATGAATGATTGGTTGAAGTGAGGGAATTTGGGCTGTTTAAAGTTAACACAGTGCAAGATTAAATACAATGTGCATATTATTACTGTTATTATAGTGCTCTTTTTGACCAAATGCATGAACATTGCTTGGTGATGAGACTTGCATAACTCAGCACTATCTTCATGAGCAACTGGGAAAATGGTGTGTAAAGTACACCTGGTACAAGGCACATGGAACTTCAGGCAGAAAAAGGCTAAGGGCTCTGATCATAGTTTTTTTGTGACAAATACTATTACAACCGATTATTCATATTTGTTATATAATTTTCAACAACACAGATGGTTTTCTGTGTTTGGTTGATGAGGTTCTGACAAAAGTTATTGTTCAGCAATTCTCCCACACTAGAGTCCTAAGAAAAATGAAAATGACTTGAAACTAACCATGCTAATTTGAAAGCCTAAACGTTGGAAATGAAACCAAGGATGGTCAATGACATCCAAAAGTTGTATATTACTATAGAGATAGCCCCTGATTGTCAATCAGGACCTCCCCAACTGGGAGCGTGGTAATGAAGTGTGATAACATAACTTCATCTAAGCTAGCTAGATTTACTGCCAGTGGTTATCAGACTAGTTGCAAAATGCATTGCCTCGCTAGGCCAACATTGATAATGCATGGCTTTCAATTCAAGCTTCACACAAGGCAGTGGCTGGCTACATTGTAGGACAGCAGACAATTCAGCATAATAATCTTTGCCTACAACACAATTCACATGGCAAAAACACAAAAGGGAGGCCAAACAAAATGGCCCCAAAACGCAGCAACAATCGGCACAAATTTTTTCAAAATCCACTACATTAACTTTTCAATAAATGTCCATTCCTTGCCTACCTGGCGAGTTTCAAAAGATTGGATCAAGACATGAGAGACTAGTTTATGATATAACAATTGGGTGTCCTACTCTAATTTGCTACGTGTGACAATAGCCTATATTTATAGTCTAAAACTGCTGTTTTTAAATGTTAACCACCATCAATAATAACACAGTAGTGAATAGGGCATTGCCTCTGCACTATTGTCGTCAGCAAACAAAACCGCAAGCTTGTTTTCCACAGTAAATTAGTAGGCAACTTTGTGCAGTGTAGGGCTGTTTCATATCAAATATTAGAGAACCTACAGACAAAAATCAGAACAAGCCCCTTTAAAAGAAGAGCACTTAAGAACTTGACCCCTATACAGTCGATTTTTTAACTTCAAACTCCATACCATATTTTAACCACCCTGTAAATATGGTAACGAAACAAGAAAGTCCACTATTTAGTGATGAGAGTTAAACAATCCCAATGAGGACCATTTTAGGGGATTAGGTCGATCCATCACAAAACAGGTCCGTTTTTTTTTTTTTTTTTTTTTTTCAAGTCCAAAATAAATCCTGCATCGCGGGGCCCTGGCTGGATCCCATTCCCACGGCACCCACCCAGTTTGACTGGTCAGTGACCTTTGTGATTAAAAGGCACTATCAGTATTTGCAAAATCAAAAAATCCAAAAAATCATCAACAAAATCAGATTTTGCATGTGTGTACAAGTACAGTCTCACTAAGATATCTTATAAATTATAAGACAAAAGTCAGACCAAATAAGGACAAAATTGGATATTTTAAGTCATAACTGTCCGTACGGACATAATACAACAACACGTAATTCAATGGAGATTCTCTCTTTAACATTGCTGTTTTCCTCTCTTTTCTGGCCAAGGTTTCAGTTGGAAAAAGTACTTAATATAATTGGCGCAGGCCTTAGCCTTCATTTTAAGGCTACTTCTGCAAATTTTAAAAAAAATTCGGTCTTTTTCGAGTCTTTCGGGTGGATCACGATAGTATCTTTATATACTGCGTCAATGTCCTGTGATATTCATGTCAAATAACACACTTGTTGATTTAAGTTACGGCAGTCCCACAAATTAAGCCAAAATCATCCAAAAATACTGGATGTATTAGCCTCATATAAAGCTCCTATATTTTATTTAAGGTTATTTTTGTAGCTAAAATAATATTTGCAATCTGGGTCTAGACTACATTTGATAGTAAAATTTGAAATTGGATTTTGTTGAAAATATGCCATGCTGCTTTGACCCTTTAAGAAATAAGCTCTTCATTATAGAAAAAAAACAACAATCCTGCTACTGATTTACTGATTTATACTAATGTTGGTAGAAAATGCCAAGTCATACCGGCTTTATCTGGCATAAGGCATCTCTTTATGAAGTGTAGCTATCAAACAGCTACAATAATGAATATACAATAATGGAGGGCTCATAGATAACCGAGAATTCTTATCAAAGCACACTGGCATGGGGACTATTGAATACAATATCAGTGAATTAAAGCTACATAGCCAGGTATTTTTCTGCAGTAACTTTCAGTCTGAGTCAAAAAGAAGTTTACTCATTTTCGTCATGGTGATTAAAAAGTCTGAAGCAATCTCTGTAAAGTAATAATATCATTGAAAGAGGAGCAATTTCTGAAGGTCTAAATGTAAAAAGAATTTTTTAGTTGCACATGCCAACCGCAAGTTGTACTCATTGAATAAAATCACCCCCATTTTTCTTTTCTGACATGTCCACAATCTGGTAACTTGCATCAGTTTTCTATCACACCAAAGCAATAAAGTATGTACACAATACACATCCATTGTTTGCAACTGTTTTGTAATTATGAATTTTTAGCTACTAAACACCCATACTCAAGAACCATATATCAAACGATAATTAAGAGCAACCTCGTTCTATATCATCAAGCAATAATCCATAACTATATTTTTCATCATAACGCTTTCCTGCAATATGTTTTTTGAACAACTGCAAACATGCAATGAATTGTTTCTTTAAAAGATAATTCAACCAAAGGAAAACTTGTTCTAGAGGCTTGGCGAGATTAAAAAGTTAAGAATCATTTTAAAATTGTCAGAGTTTAAATTTGCTCTTGATTGATTGATTTTTGAGTAATGAAATGAAGTAAAACTTTACATTTTACAATGAACGTTGGAAACCAATGGAGCTTTCTGTTCACACAGTATTTTTGGTGTCCTCCTATAGAACCGAATGCAGTTACCCAGATTTGTGTCCGTGCATGAAAATGGGTGGTTTTTTATTCAAATTATATAACTCGGGTTGGCTGAGCAAATTCAAAATTATTTTAATTTAGACAATCGTAAACTCTTCTTTCTAATGACATATAGTTTACAATTGATTTTTTACAGATTTTTTTTTAAACTACAATAAAATAAGTTAAACTTCTTTGAATCAGCCTGTATAGCTACTTCCTCCTGAATACACCTTGACTATACCCATCTACTGGGACATAAAAATCAACACATGGGATCAAAAATCCCAAGTTGTGCTATGAACTGCTTTCAAGAAGGGGAGTTTCCGTAACCCCTACCATCTGACACACATATGAATCGGAAACCCTTCATCGGAAGAAAGCACAGTTTACTCCGTTAAGAAGATTTTTGAATTCATCCAAGTGTGCAGAAAAAATTGTGTCAAATGATTCAGGTTACGGAAACCCCTTCAAGTAGTGCTAAACAAGAACGGCAAATGCATGCAAAGCATGTTGAAATATTAGCCCGATTTACATTAATTGGCCTAATTTAGACCCAAAGTTGTCGTA
The DNA here is from genome assembly GCA_023653785.1 of Ophioderma brevispina. Lineage (NCBI taxonomy): Eukaryota > Metazoa > Echinodermata > Ophiuroidea > Amphilepidida > Ophiodermatidae > Ophioderma > Ophioderma brevispina. The sequence continues at coordinate 24,937 of JAMKCH010005162.1, read as the reverse complement.
AAATCGCAAAAATTGGAAAAAAATGTAAGTATCTATTTTGTCCTTCATATTTTTAGCTTCCGATAAACCACTAACAATATTTCAAGCAAGGGTTAAACAACTTCCCCCTGGCCGTCATCAGGTCGTACACCATACTATCACCCAAAACCGATTTCCCAGCCTGCAAGTGTTTTTTTTCTGTTGTATTGACAGATAGTCCACCCAGGTGTCACAGAGAAGTCGGCTGTGAATTACTTTGCTTCGCCAGCAAGGCCAGGCACATTTAAGTTTAGTTCTTCTTCTGCAATATTTTTGCAGTAACTTCTATTTGGTATATACAAATAATGTGGGGTTTTTGAATGAGGCTAATTTATATTTACATGATTTCGTCAAAACATTGAACTAAAGCTGTAAACAGAGAACAGAATGTATTGTGCCTCTCAATTTGTCTACTATATCAGACAGTTTTTAATTTGTGTATATTTTGTGTATGTGTGATGTTTTGTAGAGTTTGTGTATATTTTGTGTATCTTGTGTGTATATTTTTAAGGATACCAAGATCTCCTGAATTTAGTTTATTTTACATCCCATGCTATTGCTATTTACTGAAGATAACAGTCACAATCAATTACTTGATCAGCAACTTTACGGAACTTGGTTGATTTTGTCACGATTCCATGCAGCTACTGTAGGTGTGTTCTAAGTGCAAACACATAACACAGTGTAACATGTGAAAATAAAACCACCATAAAATATCCTACATCAGGTACACTAAACTGATAAAGTAACACATTTATTGCTAAAGCATGATAAGTTAACACATAAAATAACCCCTCATAAAATATTCTTCATCATATAACCACTAATACATGTCCACTGAGCTGATGATATCAAATTTAGGATCAATGCATGTGTGTGTGGTGTGGATTTTACTTTTTCTGTCTCTTAAATGATAACATGCAGTCATCTACTATATGCAAGCCTGCTTTACCTACCCAAAAGTCAGAAAAAATGAACATTTTCAAATGGGGACTTTTTAAATGGAAATATGTCGTTAACATAAGGCCCTTCACAATTCATTCCCAGTTTACAGTTTTCCACCCACATCCAAAACTTGAGCTGTGTTAAATATTTAAGTTATTGGGTTGTTTTGATTATTTTTAATTTTCTTAAATCATGAATTTTTTAACATCAAATTTGACCTGGATTTTACTTTTTTCCTTTGTTTGTTTTGTTTGTTTGTTGTTTTTCTTTCTGCGGAGATTGTTGAAAGGAAAGTCATAATGCAGGTGTAATGAGTAAGCGTTAAGTGAAAATAATAAAATTTTTGGATGGTACCAAATATTTGCAATTGTGTAACGCTTCATGTTTTGGTTAGCAATTGTTTCGAATGTTTTATAATCGCTTGATCTACCCGACACAAAACCTGAACTTGAATTAATTTGACAAATATATTTTCTTGTGTTGAGAGCTTTGCAGAAAGTTGTAATAATACAACTTTCCCACAAAAAATCCTGTCTTTGCAATGCATATGTCATGTGCACTAAATGGTTAGCATGCTACTTCAAATGCATTTTTTACCAGTCCCGCTTTGTCGGATATAAATACACTTCTTGCTATACACAAAACAATTTTAAAATTACCCCCTTAAGCGTCGATTAACACTTTGTATAGCGGGAAATTTTCACGGGGTGTTAATTTTTTGCACTTTGTCCCATTCATGCAACTAACCACGAATTTTAAACCCCGTGAAAATATGATTTTTTAATTGACTTTAATATGTTTACACTTTAATGCACTGAAATGTCCAAACTGGTAAAATCGCCAAAAAAATATTACCCCGCGAAACTATCCCCGCTATACAATATTTCACTCCATACAACGTTCCCTAATTTTTACACCATCAACTCGGACCTTTTCCATATTCTCACACTGGCAAATCTGTTACGACATTTAATAATAAATCGGCGAACATCCATAATTCCATATCCTTTCAAGCCTTGCAATCCATATTACAAATCCTATTTACATCGGTGTAACATTCAACAAGAGGAATTTGATCGGGAATGATCAGGTAGAACTTATTAACTCTTCATGATCATCTACTTGTTTCAATTTTAAATAGCCCTTTTTTGACATTTGATTATGGGTGAATGCTAGAGATTAGCTCGTACCCACAATTTATTTTGTGGTCTGCTTGTTCTACACACTTTTGTTGAATTCGTTTGTTAGAGAATAAGGTATGATTTGGGGAACTGGTACTTTCCTTTTTATTGATGAAATTGAACCAAGGCGACGCCATTTTGTTTAAGTGAAGGCCTCGGTCTTCCACGCAAAATTAATGGTATCGCTGTTTTTCAATTCATCGTATAGATACCAGTTCCCACCAATATACCTTTAATCTAATTCCTTAACACATGTATCACTAATTAAATGGTATCCTAACCCCAATTTGCAATCCGAAGTTATGGCTTAAATACAACAAGAACGGACTGCCACAACACCGCTGAATGTAGTTATTTAAATTACATGAGCAATACATTCTTAACAGCTGTGAAAATGTAAGCAATTTCATTGGCGGATGCCCGGGTTTCATTCTTTAATTGAACCCAGGTATACGGGCTGCGTATTGAAGTTATTTTTAGGTTGAAGCGCTCGCGTCTACCGCGTTTTGCTACTTTCGCGCGCCCCTACCAACGTTGCGTCTCTTTGCGTAGGGTCATGCGTTCAGCGGGTTGTTCGATGGTTTTCACTGGGTGATGGCAGTCCTTTCTTGTTGTATTTAGCTGTAAAAGTATCCGACATTTGGGTTAAGATGAACCTTAAATGAGTAATTGCTGTTTAAGAATGAGAATAAGGTATGATTTTTGGGAACCGTACTCTCTTTATTACGACGGAATTGAACCCGGGACACCATTATTTTTTGCTTGGAAGAAATCGGCCTCCGGCCTCGTTCTTCCACTTAAAATAATGGTATCGCCTTGGGTTCATTCGCGTAAACAAGTCCCGTTCCCAAAATCTCACCTTTTCTCTAAATTCGGAACATTGGTACCAACAGTGCATTCAGAAATTATAAATAATCAAAGATATGCGCAGTGTGGATGATGATAATAATAATTCTAAAACATCTTGTGGCAATCACAGTTTCATTGGTTCCTTGCATCCTGCCCGGGGGGTTTTTTCAATTTCGCATTTAGACTGGTATTGCATACTGAATTATTGAGGTTATAGGCAGTTGATGCCTCATAATTATACCACATTGTGCTAAATTTGCACGCCCCTGCCAAACTACGTCCTCGTCGTGTATGTTCTTTACATTAATGTTTCAATTTTTTTCTCAACTAATGAAAACTATTCACAATTTAGACCTGGTATTATGCACTTGCATATTGAATGTATATGGCGGTTGATGGCACTCACATATACCACATTTTGGGCTAGAATCGCACATGCCTGCCCAACATTGCGTCTCATGCATATGTTCTTTACGTCAACGGGTTGTTCAATTTTTTTCTCACTAATTAGAGCATCGGTTGCTTTTTTTCTTATTGCTATCCAAACAATATGCAATGAGATACTTAAAGGTGCATTTCCGTGATCCACCTCGTCCCCCGACTTACCCTAAAAGGTAGATTTATATCATCTGAACTGTTAGCCTTAGGAATCCACATGTACTCATCTTACGTGCAAATTCGGTCAAATCTGTAAGAAACTCACATCACAAATGTTTGTATTTTTCTGTCCATGAAATGGATAGAAATATCAGCGTGGCCTATGGAGGACCGTGACGAAACCAGCAATTGCTCATACACAAAACTGCAAGATCAGGATCACTCAAATTTTGTGAATAAGCTTTTCCCAATGATATCTATTGAAGCACAACACATAATACACAAGAAACCTTTTTGGGTGCTGGGCACCAATGTATGCCCCGCGCATTGGCAGAAGTTATTAAACCTCCAAAAATAGCCAAGAATGGAGAGATAAATAACATTTTCCAATCAAAAATTGCTTGTGTAGGTGACTGACTGAAAACTGATTATGGTATAAATAGTGTATCGTAAGTGTTGAGTCAAGATCACTTATTCTTGTTCAAGCTAATGATCACTGTAGTACCTTAATAGTCGACCCTCATACTGATGTCCGCTGCAAATAATTGTCAATTTTTCTGAATATGCAATGATATAGGACCTGAGTATTAACCGGCACTGTTGGCAGTTTGCCCAACTGGCTAGCTGATATTTGACCCATAAACACATGAATAGAACCTTGTACACAGATCCCTATACCTTTGATAAAAACAATGAAAATACAATCTATCTCACACTGTATCATCATTTTCGTTGTCACAAAAACTCTCTTGTGTTTGCATAAATATTAGTCATGTTCATCACACCATTCTAATTTTTAGCACTTTTCATCATTTTCAATGTCATGACAAAATTGTTAGAACCAAGGCTCTGCATGCTTCAATACACAAAAAACTCCATTTCTGTCAAGTTATTCAACATCTATAGACCCCTCGTTATTCTTGAGATTTTGCCCGAATTCATGCTCCGGGAGCAGGTCTTTTCAACCGTCTCATATGGGCAGTGTTTTTTTTTTTTTTTGGGGGGGTGGGTTTTGTTTTTTTTTTTTTTTCAATTTGTTTTTCTATTCCTTATTATTGTGTGCGCTTTATTCCGTTAATGTTTATATTGAAGTTTCAAAAGAACGACTTCCTGCCGGCTCGGATAGCGTGGCGTGTTTCTGTGGGCGCTCGTCTTGTACGTTATCTAAAGGTCGTGGTTTAGAATCCCACTCCAGGACCAAATTTATTTACTGATTTTTTTGTATTTTTAAGAGTGGGAGATATGGAATCTATGATAAAAACATCAAATTGTTGGTATGAGTGAAAATTTGAATAGCTGCCTTATGAGATATAGCTGGTCCTGGTCCTGGAGCATGAATTCGGGCCAAATCTCTGACTTGCAATTATAGAATGATTTTTAAATAGGGCCTGGTCAGATTTATTTATCATGCTCGTGCATCATACCCTTCACATGGACACTCTCATAACTGCTTGTGGGTTTTGTCTAATGCTATTGTGGACAGCCATATCCACACCACATTAATACCTAGCGTGAATTCTAAATAGCGCATGGTCACACCAGATGTTTTTAATTAGTTTGGATGGTTAATAATCTGTTGTTTTCCACGAACCACTCGATCTGTTGCTCAATATTTATTTTATGGTGTATATTGTTTAATGTCTTCTTTCATGTGGACGGGATATCCTTCTAATCTCACTATATATAGGAAAGCAAAATCAAGCGCTTACACGTTCTACCTATATCATATTAATTTCAATGATAAATGGTATACTTAAAACCGCCTACGCCACCATTCTTTCAAAGGTATAAAACCACTTTTGCTCTATCCATCAACACTTCATTGTCCCAAATGCACAGTCAGCTAGCCAAGAAACAACAATTCATCTGAGAATTGTTCACTTATGAGAAAATGTCAGTTACCGACCAATGCTTCATACACTCCACTGGGTGTCATTGACATTTCAATTGATATATGAACAAAGCAGTCCTCAAAAAAAATCAAATTGGTATCACTTTGTTCTATCTCCTCAAACAACCTGCAATAAGAGCATGCCTGTGTCAATTTGTCGATCCTTTTAAAGATGATATATCCAGGCTGACACTAGGGCATCAAAAGCTTTATCGAGGTCCGTCGCACAACACTTTTATGTCTGGTGAGCTATCTTTTGTGTGCTTTTCAATTAAGAATTTCCCATACTGTATACGATTCTTTGTCATGTCTTAATGGTGGTGTGTGTATCTTTAATAAAGTGAGAAACACTTTTCCAGTTGTGGCAATCCTGAAGTTATGATCTTAAACATGGAGGACTCAAAAGGTGCATTTTGTGATTCTGGCCCCCCCCCACCTTCTGTTTTATTCATTGTTCACTAGATATCCTTGAAAAAATCTTATATTACAATTTGCAGTTTTGGTGTTAAGAGCAATTCCACTTGTTTTTCCCACGGCCCCATAGCCACTGTGCTGTACTTTCTGTCCATTACGGCCGACAAAAAAATGCGAATTTCTAACAGATATGAACTGAAATTTGTCACATAATATTAGTAACACATGGATTGCCGAGCTAAAGGGTTGCAGACGATATAAACCGTAACTTTTTGTAGGTAAGCGGGGGGATAAGGTTATGGATCCCAATGTCCCTAAGGATTGTGACTAACCTTCATGCTCATGATTGTACTTGCTTGTCTATTATAAAATTTATCAAACCTGGTTCGACATTCCACTTGAATTGTCATATCTACTGATGATAGTAATAAGTCCTCCTCTTGTACCTCTTTCCTATGCTATCTACCGATGAACGGCATCTGCTATCTACCGATGATGGAATTGCTATCTACCAATGATGGCATCTGCTATCTACCGATGATGGCACTACTATCTATCGATGATGGCATCTGCTATATACCGATGACGGCATCTGCATCTACCAATGACAGCATCTGCTATCTAACCCTAGCTACCGATGATGGCTCTTCTATCTACCGATGACAGCATCCTATCTACCGATGACGGCCGCTGCTATCTACCATGACGGCATCTGCTATCTACCAATTACGGCATCTGCTATCTAACCATGATGGCTCTGCTAATCTACCGAGACAACATCTGCTATCTACGATCGATGGAGTCTGCTATCTCCATTGAATGGCTTTACTATAAACCGATGATGGCATCTGCTATCTCTATGATGGCATTCTAATCTACCGATGAATGGCATCTGCTATCTATCTACCGCGACAATCTGTTATACTGATGATGGCATCTGCGATCTACCAATGAGGGCATCTGCTATCTACCGATGACGGCATCGGCATCTACGTGATGGCATCTGCCTATCTACCGATGATGCATCTACTATTCACCTATGAATTACATTTGTCCATCTACCGATGGGATCCTGCATCTACTATGATGGCAATCTGCTATCTAGCACTGACAACATCTGCTTTACCAATGAACCAACATCTGCTATCTCCCAAATGACAAACATCGCTATCTACCATTACAACATCTGTCTACAAATAGGCATCTTCTATCTACCGATGTCACCATCTGCTATCTACCACTGACAACATGTGCTATCTACCAATGACCACATCTGCATCTACCAATTACAACACTGCTGTTAATAAGGGCATCTGCTATCTACCGATGTCAACATCTGCTATTATACCGATGAGGCAAGCTCCTATCTTCCGATGATGACATCTGTTATCTACCGTGAGGCATCTTCTGCCACCCGTGCCAATGAGGGCATCCTGCCATCTCCTATGACAATATCTTGCCATCTACCGATTATGGCGTCTTTCTGCCGATGACGACATCCTGCTATATCTCAATGAGGGTATCTCCTTATCTATCGATAACAAATCTGCTATCTACCAATGATGGCATCTAACACCTGCCAATAGCTGGCACTGGCCATCTTCCGATGACAGCACCTGCGCTCTACCAATGAGGCACGCTACTATCTCCTGATGACGACATCTGCTATATACCAATGAGGGCAGATGCCGATGACAGCATCTGTTATCACTGATAACTGGCATCTACAATCTCTTGATGACGGCATCTTCAATCTACCAAAAAAATAAGACTGTGCCCTGGTAGATTGCCTATCAGTACTTTTCAGTTACGGAGCACTTAATGCCTCGGACAACTGACTTTGCCATCACAGATGAAAGATCCATATCGACTTCAGTGAACACCCATAATATCTCTGTTGTTCAAATTCTAATACAATAACAAAAAATGATGTAAGAGGCAAATCTAATAATTCATATATTTTTTCTAAAGAATACACTGAAGTTTTAAAGAACATTTTAGCAAAGGTATGAAATCTACACCAGAGGCCCTTAATCCCTGACATCTACATCTTTTCAACATCTCCTATTGGCTCATTACCTGAGATACCATGGTATACCTTTGAGTAACCAATAGACCTTCTAATATACCTGTATGCACCTTTTAAAGGCCTATAGTTGAGTAATAATTCCTTGGCCCATGGCGTACGCAACCCAGTGTGCAACCGTTTTGGCGGGGAAGTGGGCGTACCTAGTAACTTGCCCAAGAAATTATTACTCCAACTATCTCAGTGATTTGCCAAATCAGAAAATAAAAAAATAAAAAAATAAATTAGAGTTAGCGTTAGGAGTTCGATCATTGGTAGATACAGTATCGGCGCGTCCCGCGAAGTGAGTCATTTGTACAAACTTTGAAGGTAATTGTTCAGCTTCAAAGCCTTGTTGGATGGTGATCCTTTTCACCTCCTTTTCCATAGTGTTTTCGACGGACATTGTCCGCTCTTTGAAAGCGAGATCGAAGCAGGAGCGTTTGGCTGACAACTGGATGGTGAGAGTCAAATCAAGTATTGGGCTCGTGTGGGTCCTTCTTGCGTATACGTCTGTCAAGAGTAAGGTCAGGTTTCCTCTTAACCAAAACATCGAGGAACGCGATCTGTCCGTTGGTCTCCCCTTTATCACGAGTGAATTGATGACATCCTTGCGAAGACCGTTGAGGTGGTCGTTTAAAAAGGACGTTAAATGGTCTCGATCTATAACCCAGAAAGTGGTCGTCCCAGAATCGTTTCCATATGCTCGTTGATAGGTGAGTCAAAAGGGCTTCCTGCTCAAATGACTCCAATAACCGGGTTGGCTAACCTTTTTTATGATCGTACTCTACGCTACAGTTATTTATTTAACCTTACTTATTTCGGGTACGTCTGAGGCTATTCGCAAAGTTCTACAGAAAGAATCTACGGGTGTATTTTAAGACTACTACCACGCTACGACAACAACTAGTGCACCCTAAAGACCCTGTCCCAAGGAAACTCCAACCCTGGATTTCTATTCTATTCTTGTGATCATGGACAAATGTACATTGGGAAACCGGCATATCATGAAAAAAGAACCGACAACCCAGAAAGCGACTCAAACGGGCAACACACAAAAAATCGGCTATCGCCGAACTTGTGTGGAATGACCAACAAAAATAACATTGACTGGGACAAGACTACAATTCTGGACAGGAACACTAATTGGACGAAAGAAACTCATGGAAGCTTTGTACATCAATTCTACCCCTAACAACTTCATACGGACAAAGGGACAAAATTCCTCCTGAATGGGGAACTATTCAAGGATCCTCCCGACTAATGAACCGGAAACTTAAATTACTGGTATCTTTTGATCATCGTTAGTGTTCTCTTCCCCCTTTGTTCACTGGTGTATTATAAGGTGCAACATCATGTCTGTTTGTTTGCTCTGATGATGGCATTCGCTAGGGTGCAGAAGCTCAGCCTTCCAATTTGGATGCCTCTAGGGAAAGATTATTTATTTTTACTACCCTGTACTGATTGGCTACTCATTCATTAACCTTTGAATCACCAATCGCCATTGGCTGTTGTGAAAGGAGTTTATGCTTTTTTCTTTGAAAACAGACATCGTCTTTGCCATCAGAAGTCAATTTGGCTCAGGGAGGCCAAGCAAACACCTCCCTACATCCTGGATTCCTACCCATATAAAGTTCACGACTTCGACCGCACCCATTTTCTGGGCTGTGGGATTAAATACACACTGTGACTACACAAACATATTCTTCTCCCTGTCCAAATACTTATGGTATTGATTATTACCAGAAACTAACTGTTTAGATAATGCCTTGTGTGTTGCATATTTTGGGTTATTGATTGCATTTACAGTACTTAATAATTGCCATGTACTTCAAATTCACAATTTCAACTACTACACAAATCAGGCCTAATTACATGAATACAGATTAGGTATGGAAGTATAAAGTGTTATATTTTACTGTTCACATGAAAAACATGATCTAGCAATGCAAAGGGTATAGTGTAACTATCCAATTTTTATAATTTAACCCCTGAAATCAGCCAAATTATAGTGTGGTTTGAATGTCAATGCACGTTCCCATAGGATTTTTGTGCTAAAATATTTTTTTTCATTCAACAGGCCCAAACATGTCTATACAGCTTTTAACTAAAGGTTGAACCCTAGGCCAAAATATACTTTTCTAATCCTTATGAGAATACGAATACTATAGTGTGCATTCAACACCTTTGATCATTTTAAATTTTTCCCCTATACTAACATTTCCCCTTGAGGAAGGGGCAGCACCCCATCATTTTCTGACGTTTAGGTCCTATTGAAACCCAAAAAGCAACACACTCAATTTTATCAGAAAATCCTACGTAAACACACCAACCACACTATTTTGTGCCTGTATTACACTCAAAATAAATCCTATAATCTGCTCTAATGCTATGTGTTGGTACTATAGCTTTTATCCTTTAATCCTCTTTAATCCCTCATCAGACCTTACATAAAACCAACTTTTTGACTTGGTTCCAATTTGAGTTTTTGAAGTGGCACCCTTGATCAATCTATTTTATGAAAACTAAGAATGACATTGTCAAAAGACTTCCCCACAAGGCACGTTCTTTTTGGTGCTCCTAATCTAAGGTTTTTGGAGCCATTTTCACTGCTTTGTTTTTTATTGCATGAACTGAGAATTTGTTTTTGGTCTAAAAATTCCTCATGATAGAAATTTATTAAACAAAAATGTAAGTGATCACCAAATTGATATTTTTGTTTTATAACCTATAATTTACAGTAAACTTTGTGTTGCAACTGTTTGAGTTAACATCTGTGTGAATTAAAGCATTTCAATGGAAACTGATTTAAAAAAAAATAATAAAACACATTTTGCATTTAGGTTTATTGGCTACCTACTGGAAACAAATTCAGTAAGAGTCTTCGTTTTTCTTAAAATGGCAAAGGTAATGTGCAGCTCTGGGTTTTGAATAATGGGTGTCCATTGTACAAGGTGCACTTCAGTACTCTAATACAGTCAGACAAGTGGAACGTGCATGGACCTGATCCTCATATGCATCTTTACATATGCCACCTACACATCTCCATAGGACCTACCACACATGGCCATACGGACATATCTTATCCATAGTATCCGTATTGGAATACTAGCTCATCTAGAAAGAAAGATATGGCCAAATTTTGACCTTTTTGGTGAAATGTTGGCCTTTTTTGATACCACCCTGTCGACGCAGGGATGACCATGGGGGAATTTAATATATGGTACTAGGGGCTTGTGCCCTCCTACCATATACCTGAGTTTTTGGCTACCTAGCACATCTAAAAAAGATATGCAAAATGTTGACTTTTTTGAATCTGACACACACACACACTACATCCCTCCACATTCCTACTTTCATAAGAACTGATTTTGCTGCGCAATCTCTCCAACAAGTGCCTTTTATTTGTAAAATGTTTTAATGAGATTCAAATTTCTGTCAAAGAGGCAGTCCTAAGGCCCGGTCCAAACAATGTACACAGTGTCCCCTGTAGTTTTAATGACCTCTATCACCCATTCGTTTCAAAGCACTTCATACTAATTCAACGAGACGTATGTGTATTTTCTTGACATATAATAACATGTCCAATTTGGCTAATACACTCTGCTTAACACCAGTTTATATACACGTACTGACAACATGCACGTATACCCAAACATTTGGGTGGTCTATATCTTGCCTATATACAATTTTCATATGTCCGTACATTGTGAATTTATTGTTTCACACTAGAATTTTTCACAATTTCGTCGGTTTTGTGTTCTCTATATTCATAGAGCGTATAATGCGTGGGCTGCCTGACCTATCGGGTTTTATTTAGATGACTTTTTGGTGAAGGCTAATACTCCATCCGTACATATATCCAGCGTGACAGCTGAACCTAAACATATTGGGCCATCCAGCATATAGTTGCGCCCACAAAAATATCATGGACGGACATGTTAGCATTTCTAACATATGTTTCAATCTTAAATCAGTAGCTTAACAAGTGTGGGATGGTTAAACACACTGCCTAATTGAGCTCAATCTACTGTTACAAGTGGGAAAAAGGAAGAATGGGGTGGGAAGTGAAAGGAGGAGAACGAGGTGAAAGAATGGATGGAAGGTTGTAGGGAAAAGAGGGAAGGAAGGTGAAAGGGGAAAGAGGGAGGAAAGCCCCCGTACAAAACAGAGGAGAAGGAAGAGAGACAGGGAAAGAGCAAGGGAGGCGGGGAAAGAGGGAGGGAAGGTTTAAGGGAAAGAAGGTGTAATGGGAAATTTGTGGGGGGAGATGGTGGGATAATGAGGGAGGGAAGATATTGATTGAGAAGGGAATGAATGCATAAAGAGAAAGAAAGAAATTTTTGGACTATATCGCAATGTTCAGTTCCCAAGTTACAATTCTACGTTATTAATCCCAAAGAATGCGTAAAATTAATATTGGTTGACCAACCAAACATCCTTCAGTTCAAGATTTCCAGATGATAAATAAGAAAAATAGTAACTTTCTTAAGATACACCAAATTGTGAAAAAAAAAACAACACCCCACTTCTGGTAAAATCTGGGGTTCTGGCGATGAGGACTTAAAAGGTAAATATTGTCAGATTCTGAATTATTGGAAAAATCTTGGTATGGATGGAAAGCTTAGTAACGTAGATTACATATAAACTCAAAAATAAGTTGAAAATTGTCCACATTTGTTGAGTATTTGCCCTTTTAATTTTCGCCCAATAGCTACTCGAAAACGATTCAGACAAATTCCACATCGCCAGGGCAAATGGTGAGTACAGTGTGACCATCCAAATTTACGTCGTTGTGACCAGTGCATATCGCAGGGGTGCCCTGGCATAATAATTAAAACACACGATGAAAAACAAAATAGGTAAGTCTGTAACTTTTTTTTCTTAATTTGATTATTACTTTTTCACTGAATCCATCAATAGTACAGTGTCAGAATAACAAATTTCGGTCACACAATGTTTTGTCATCACTTGAAGTCACGAGGCGAGCAAAAATGGGCGCGTTTGCTCAATGAAGCCGTGGCGAAAACTCCGCCCGTTTTCTTCGTATGTTAAAACAAAGCAAAAAATAAAATGCCTCTATTTTGTTACTTTTACATCATTGTATTATTTTTCGGGAATTCGTGATGTATGTACATATAATTTTATGAATTGTAAGTCAAACTGGCTTGACAAAAATCTTGGGAATATTTCCTTTAAAGGTTACTGTATTGAGCAGCACCTCCAATAAAGCTAAACACGGGTGGAAAACACCGCACACATGCAAAAGAACATTGGGAAAGTCCATCTAGTTCTTAACAGCTGTTGATATGAGTCAACAAGCACAACACTCAACCTGGGTTTGCAAACACCAATGGATGAAATTATATGAACTCCTTCATATCTTAAAAGGCTGAATCAGAGTTTTCCCAATGGGGGCGCACTCAATTTTCCCGAACAAATTGGGTTTTTGCATATTTAATAATGCAATCCATACACTAATCACTCTGTGAAAAAACTAAGCCTAAAAATCGAAGTCCTTCATACAGAAAAATCCAACTTTGTTATAAAATTCCGGATCAGATTTTTTGTAATACACAGTATCCTATGGCCACTTTATACTGTGCATAAACGTTAACTGCATAAAAGCAGAAAACCTGATCATCTCTAACCTTTGGAAATTAAGCATTCTAGGGGCCTCTTAAAGTTTCAAGGATGGCTGTTTTCAAATACTACACAAAAAAATATATTTTGAAATCTCTGCGTCAGGCTTTAAGTTGACGGTGTTAAAGATGGTATTATTTTTTTATATAAAATGAGAAAATTCAAAATTATATGTGATTACCACATTTAATTACCAGCATGGAAAAATGCTTTCAAATGGGTTAAAGTATTCTAGCCATTAGGCCAGTGGTTTATTGAATTAGCCTTGCTTGTTTAAATTAGTCGTCTTTACAAAGACAACTTCCCTGTTGATGTTATGGTCTTTTAACCAAGTGGGCAGCATAAACAGTTACTTAGACCCTTGTGACCCAAATACTTCACAAATGCAAGCCAATTGTGAACAATTTTATTAGGCATGTTAACTGCTGTTAAATCACTATTGGGATTCCAAAATGTAAACAAAATAACCCCCATTTTGGTCATAGTTGGTTTTGGTACTTTTTTGGGGGCTTTTTTAGCTCCTGAAGGGCCATGATGGCAGAGCTTTTTGAACGTGCAGTTAAGGTTTAAAGTCTTGAGCAGAAAAAAAAATCGTCCAATCCACCAGTTCCAGGGACCTTGCTCTCCAGTATTAGGGGATGACCAACACCAACACATCTCAAAATTTTAAATGGGATGTGCTTGTCAGCTTGCACGTCATCGCACCTTTGTATTTATTTTGTTTGAGCGAGTTTGTACGACTTCAAAGCACAAGACGACTTGGATAAGCAAGTTCAAGATTTGTATTGGAAGTTGTAATAAAGTCCCCTCCAACCAAAGAAATGGCATACTATTCCAGGGCCGGCGCAAGTATGCCCAGTGCGGCGATCGCCGCACCACTTTTGAGAAGCAAAAAAAAAAAAAAAAAGGGGCGAGAGAAAGAAGAGGAGGAAAGAAGGAGAGAGAGATGAGAAGCAAGAAAGAGAGGAAGAGGAAAGAGAGATAAAAGAAAGAGGGGGAAGGGAGATCGTTGAGGAAGAGGGGAAGGTGGAATTGAAAGTTTCGATTGTCTTAAATCAGTATTGGTAATTCAACAATTCGTAAATCAATGGCGGATCCAAGGGAGCCGTCTTCCCTCCCTCAACTCGCCGAAAAAAATCAATGGCTACAATGATACTTAGCCTAATTATATGGAAAATACGTTGTTTACCCAATAACTTTCCCCGCTGTTAAAGGTTGCAACGATAGATTCACATAACAGTGTCCCGAAAAAATATGAAAATTTGATTTCTGCATAATGTAAAGCTTTCCATCAAAAAATCCCTGTGAAAGAATAATCTGAGATTTTCTTTGGTACAAAAATTGGTGAATTTTTTACCAGCCCATGTTTTTACAATTAAATTAATCATCAAAATCGCCTTTTGTGTTCACTTTCTAGGCATTCTGTGGTGTCAAAACATTTCTGGGGGGGGGGGTGAGCTAAAAACCTAAGAAAGTCCAGAGTTTATTAATTTCTTAGCACAACATATGTTATATGATGCAATACTATCAATCTCTGATATTTATTTTTATCCTTCAAATAAGGTGGTTGTGGTTTGTTGTACGAGGGGAGGTAACCGCGAAAACTAGATCACTTTTCCAGCTCCACTCCGTTACTTGCATATTTTCAATTGTCAAATTTGCATGAGAAAATGTGTTGTGGAAAGCAAACATGCAAAGGTTCGCGCCTCCCGCACTCGCACCTCGTGTCGCGATTTTATAGAACTCTACACGACCCGTGGCCCTGATGTGAACCTGAATTTATACAAAAAGAATAACCTATACTTTACTTTTTACTTTGATCACACTACTTACACTTTACTTACAAATTTCAAATTGTTTCGATCAAATTCGCATGAGAAAATGCGTTTTGTACAGCGACACTTGCAGGTTCACGCTTTGCGCGGGAGAGGGACACACTACCCTGACGCACACCCTTCGCGTCGCTTATATATTATGAAACTCTCCATAAAACTTTAACCAACGAAGCCCATCTAGAAAAAAGGGCAGCGGGTGCATTAAGCGCTTCAGACTCCGAGTACCGCTTCATTTGAACGGATAAATCCCAAAATCCACCCTCGAAACCATCCAAGGACTCATAATTGGTCGGCTCCTTTATATTGGCCATTATATAGTCATAACTAGCTCAATTTCACCACGCTAAAATTAATTTCTCCCGCCAAAATTAATTTCACAACGTGAAAATTAATTTCCTCCATGCCGAACTTAATTTCGGCGTGACAAAGTCTCAACCAATCAAACTGTACACTGTACTTTGTAACAAATAAAAGACAACACCAAATTTGAAAATCAATTGTTGCCGAACATGAAATTCCGAATGAACACGCGCTGAATTAATTTTGCCACGCTGAATTCTGAATTTTGCCGCGGGACAAATTCTGACTTTCACCCCGGTGAATTGACCGACCATCATGAATCACAAGTTTAACTTAATTGGTGACCTGAAATTAATTTCGCCACGCTGAATTAAATTTCACCGCACTAAAATTAATTCCACCGCGCTTAAATGTCCCAGCGCCAATCAAAATAGTGGATTGCACACTGTGACCAATAGAAAGACAGCGCTGAAAAATCTCTTTGCCGAGCTGAAATTCATAATTTCATTACACCGTCGCCGAAATATTGAATTTACCGCGGCAAATTCGATTCAATTGCAGCGTGCAAATTACTTTTAAAACCGCGCGTGACATTCTGAATTTTTACCTCTCGTTAAAATTAATTTCAAACTTTCAACTTCTTCTATTGGTTAATTGTACAATCTCGTATTTGATTGGCTGAAATTTCAGCGTCGGAGAAGTTAATTTCAGCGCGGAGAAATTAACTTCACTGCGGTGAAATTAAATTCAGCGCGGCGAAATTATGTGAGTTATGATTCGGATGGCCAGGAATTTTCAGCGGCGGTTAAATTAGATTTCTCCCCCGCTGAAATTCGTATTTTGTCCGCGGTGAAATTAATTTTTCTCAGCTTCTCTTGTGTTGCATCTCGGCCGACAAGAACTATTTTGATTGGTAAAGATTTCAGCGCGGTGAAATTAATTTCGGCGCGTAAATTAATTTCATTCAGTGCTCATTGCGGAGAAATTGAGCTAGTTATGACTCGTTTGCAGCCAATGCCTCTTTCAGTCACCCGCTGCCTTGACTTGGTTTCATCTAAAACCATTTTCCCCGGACCCTTAGGGACGCACATTAGTTTTCCAAGGGGTGGAATTCACCACCATACAGCAATAAAAACACACTTTCCTCCACTTTCCATTAAAAAAAAAATTACCCACACCTTATATAGGTTCAAAAAACTTGCCCATGGAAACACAGAAAAAAATGCCCTGTTACTAACATAGGAAAATACTCCTATACCCCATAAAATTTTGCAAAAATTGTTCCGCCTATGCGCGGTTTGTAACAAGTAATTACAGACCAACTTAAGTGTATGGGCTTCTCCAATTTGAGAAATGACAACACATTGTCATTGAACGTTGCGACCAATCTTGTGCTACCGTTACGCATGCATGAAACGGCCATGCACCAACTTTGCGTGGTTTCATTCAAAATTAGGCTACCCCAGTTTAGTTTTAGCTTTTCAGACCGTTTCTCAAAGTAGGCATATATTACTATTTTTATACATTAACTTGCATTTTTGCAATTTTAAGTTGTGTCTATCAACTATTACCGTATATCCTCTAATCAACGCCCCGGGGGCGTTGCATTTTTCAAAAGGGGGCGGTTATTTGAGGTCATTTGTTTCCATTATAATTTACATTAAAAAACATCGCAGCACCCTCTGCAGAGCTGCCAACTTTTAATTAACCTTTCAGTCCCAAAATCCGTATTTGAGTTCCCGTATTGTTCTTGTAGTTTCAACCTTTTTCCGGCAAATATGACGCCCTCCCGCTGTGCCAAATATGTATGATTCGCGGATTGATTCGGTGTTACCTTACCTGTCTCCCACGTGAATGTAGTCTACTTGTCGCATCAACTATCCACGATCATGCCGTGAAAAATCAGCTATCACACTAAGGACCGCACATTACCAATCCTTCAGCATTTGAGCTGTACGTTCCTCTTTAAAACATTTTCTTGCTGATTTCTTTCTTTACTACCACTATTTACTACTTAAATTCACTTTTCCATAGTTTTTGCACAATGGTACAACGACCATGTGATCGCAACAGAGGAAATACTGCCGCCGAAAGGCTGTGAAACTACCATTTTTGATTGGCGGGTACGACCTGAATTTACGTATTTGTTTAAAAGAGCTTCCATCAAACAACACTATTACGATGGAATTACCGACCAAGAGTCAAAGGATATCGGGTCATTCTTTATGGTAATTGGGTCTTGGGTCAAATAGGAGTCTAGTACGGCAGATGGTTATCAATTCAAGGTTATAATAGTTATTATTTGCTCTCTTAAATTCCATATTTTAGGGGGAATTCGGCAATTCGTAATTCTGTATTTGCAACTTTCAAACACATATGTACAAAATATAGAATATCCCCTAATAGTACAAGTTGCAAGCTCAGCCTATGGCAATGGACCGGTGCTTTCAGAAAATAGGATATCAAAAAACATGCTTGTCCTTCTAAAGTATATGGCCGCGACACAGAGAAGTCGCTGTATTTTACCGCTATATAATAGTCAATGTATTCTTGCACAATATGGCATTAAAAGATGCGTTTTGCAAATCATACACTTACAAAAGGGATCTGTGTGTATTTAGCAGTGTACTTGTTGGGTGTGGACAAATTGGTGAGATTCAGGCCGACCTTCGGCAATCAAAAAGTGGGGGCGTTTATTTGAGGGTTGTTATTTTTATGTAAAACGTAGTGGGGGGGCGTTTATTAGAGGGGGGCGTGTATTAGAGAATAACGTAAGTAGAAAATATGACTTGAAACTAAATACTTCTAAGTTTCGCCCGCACCCAAACCAGCGCTTTCGCGGGCACAATGCATTGCGGCATTGCATCAGGCAAAAGAAGGTACAGTTTGATTTTGCTTTTGTAAATGTTGTCTACAATATAAATATATTGTACATAAAATTTGCATGAAAAAATGTGTTTGGAAAGTGACGATTGCGTTCCGCACTTCGCCCGCACTCACTCGGTAGCTCGATATACATACGCGTATATCCATTGACACTTTGAAATACAAATGTTAACCCATCAACTATATTTTACTTTTGAAAACCGTTGATCATACTTATGAGATTCAATGTTTATATCAAAATTTACATGGAAAATGGTTTTGCGAAAGCCGAACATCGCACTCCCCGCGCACGCACCAACAGACAGCTTTTATATACGAAATTTCCAATGAACCACTTTATGTGAGTTCAAACAAAACTTAAAACCATTCAACAGATATATTTTTGTTTTACTTTTTAAAAAACTTTTTAGTTTTTTTAATTTTGTTGAAAAAAAGTTTTACTTTGTGTCTTAAAAATTCTCAAAAGTGGGTAGACATGTCAAATTCGTTTGAAGAGATTTATAACCTACATATCTTGTTGTACCTGGTAAAAACGACGTTAAAAACAGAGCTCAAATAGACAAAATGGAGGCTGTGTAGAGAAAAACAGTCAAAAACCACTTTGCACACGAGTAAGTGTATGGGGCAATCTGCCATGGTTAACAACATTGCGTGAACTGTCGGCCTAGGCCCTACTCAAGTAACAAACAACTGACCCCCTTCAATCATGAAAGTGGACCAAAGAGACCAACACTTGAATCATGTAGCTCAGTGTTTAGCTACTAAAAATAATTATGACATAAGTTTTTTTACAGAAGAGTAATAAATACAAAGTCCCATGACGGGGTTGCGTTGTTCAATGTTTGAGTGCATCAATCTTTGCTATAATGATCACCAACTATTTTGGGGGACCATTCCGCCGTTTTCAAACAGGTTCCAACACAATATTGTAGTTAATAAATATCCTAAAATAATTTGATATGTCTACCCACATTTGAGAAATTTGAAAAAAAAGTGTAAATTTTTTTTTGGACCACTCCGTGTATAAGCATTAAAAAGCAGTAAAGTGAACCACTTCCAATTTCAAGTTGTTTCTATCAATTTGCATGGAAAAATTTGTTTTTGAAATGCGAATACTGCAAGGGGTCCGCGCTTCGCGCAGGAGGGGGAACAAAAACGCCCCCTCCCGCCACCTACCCCAGGGTGGGGGGGGTCGGACAGCTTGATATAGGAACTTTGCACGAACACTTTATATGCTTTACTTCAAACAAACTGAACCCATCAACTAGTGTTTTACTTTTAAACTCGTTTATCATACCTATAAAGCATTTATTTCAAATTGTTTCTATCAAATTTTGCAGGGAACATGTATTTTGGGAAAGCCAACTTGCCAGGCCTGGGTTTCTCGCTTCGCGCCGGAGGGGAACCATATTTCCTGGACCATATGGTCTGGAGCATAATTTTGGGCCAAAATCCATAGAAGCCAGCACTGCCACCCGTTTACCGTATACCTCTGTAGAGCTAATACTAATGCTTACACGGACATCCTAGCCCGCCGCACCACTTTCAATCCTCTGCTTCCCGCCGGCCCTGTATTCATTCACATACACTTTTGTCTAAAGTCTATGCATGGTCAGTAATGCGTCCTCGGGTTTGGTACAGATTTTGGTGATATCAGGTAGCATTTTTTCAAGTGTTTTATAATATTGCATTAACACTGAGAAATAGTGTAATAACCCTGACTGCAATGTGGCAACAAACAATTGTTTTTATCTAACAAATGGAAGGTTTGTAAAGAGACATAAGGACATTTCCAGAGAGAAGCGCCTCAATTATTTTTTGACCATGTTTTTTGCTATTTGGAATGCCTTACCAAATATATTAGATCACATGCACCTGAAGTAAGTCGAATACACTGTTCTTTATGTAATACGATGATGAGTTAGTAATTGCTTTCGTACACGACAGAAAGTTAAAGCATGGTTTTCCTATAGGGATGAGTTAGGATAGCAGGCAAGTTCACACAAAGTTTGCTGTTTTTCTTTTGGCTTGTTTGTCCAATAACCTTTGAAACATTCTCGGTAGGTGGTCTGCACGATGAAGTGCAATTTGAGAGAAATTTGAATCCTAAAAAAACCTCCTCCATCCTTTAATTAAGTTCAATGCATCTGTGTTTTCCACCAAGGCAGTCGCTGCCAAGACGCAAGTCTCGTTCAACCTCCTCAGAAGGCTCTCAGGAACTGGATGGGGCGCATCCTTTGACACCTTATACATCAACTGTTGCCTTGGCCATACTCCTGCTTAATACGCTGCACCAGTAGTGAGTCACAGCGTACATTCACACAAGATTGATGTCGTTCTGATGATGTCAATGAGACTTGTTAGTGTTGCCTTTTGGCGACGCCTATAGAATATCTTCAATTCTGTCTGGCATAGCTCCTGCAAACCTTAGAGGAACCTTCAGACGATCAAGGCTCGCCAGAAATGTGGATGAACCGGTAGTCTAATCCACCACCAACACCCTTTGAGGAATCAGAGGAATGTCCACGGAATCACTTTGCTACCCAATCCGTGACACTGCAGTCACAGTATCCCTATCGACAGCTTGGACCAATGACATATGTTATGACAATGGTCATCCTCTACTTTGAAGTTGAACCTAAACTTTGTGGACAGCCCATCCAGCAAGCCCAAGGCTGTGACCTTGAAATAGGAAAGCATGGGTCACCTCAACAGACTCAGAAACTGGGCGTTGGTCGTACAAAGAACTTCCTTCACAAGATCCGAGTAGAACCATCACCAACTGCGATTGTGGGAGAGCCCACAAACCATTAGCCACATCATATATGACTGAGTGGGGGGGGGGGGGGGGGGGGGGGGGGGGGGGGGGGGGGGGGGGGGGGGGGGGCGGGGGGGGGGGGGGGGAGTTTACAGTCCCCAAGATGAATTCCAGGCCTGATCAACCTGTATGATGAAACTATCAGCTGTTAAAGACGGATCTTCCACTGTGTTTTGGGACTTGCCGAACGAACGAACGAACTATTTTTCTGGTAGAGATAAGCTTTAAAACACTTTAACTTTGTGGGATATTGACCAAAGAGTTTGAATTACAATCCTGAAATAGGACAATCCTAAATTTTCCTCCTGCTCCATTCGGTATCTGACAATTACTTGCAAACAAATAGCACATTTCATGCTATTTATATTGTTTTTTTGCATGTAGACTGCTTCAGAGTGCCTCAGTTTGTTCTGAAGTTGCACACCACAACCACTCATAATACTTAAGTACACTATCAATATACAATACCAAAATTATATCCAGTGTATTTTTTTTTTTTAGGGACTATATACAACCAACACCAACACATCTCAACGTTTAAATTGGGGCAGTTTTTGATTTTACTTGCACGTCATCGCACTTTTGTATAGATTATGTTTGGGCGAGTTCCTCAGACTTTACAGCACAGACTCCTTGGATAAGCAAGTTCAAGATCTGTAGTGGAAGTGTAGTCAGTCCCCTGCATCCAAGATGAAAATGGCATACTATTCATTCACATACAACTTTTGTCCTAAAGTCCTATGCATGGCCAGTATGAGTACTCTGGGGTTGGTACAAGTTTGGGTGATATTGGGGGCCATTTTCAAGTGGTATAAAATTGCTTTTAATTGAAAAATATGATATAACCCTGACTGCAATTGTGTCAACACTAGCTTTTTTACTACAATGAATGGTTTTGTTAATTTCAATGCATGCAGTATTTTTCACTATTTTTCGGCAGAACAAGCTTGTCACTTATACGTACTGCATGGAAGTTGATCACAAAGTTTAATTACAGATCCCGAAATCAGAACAAATCCTACATTTTGCTCACTTGCTCCATTCTGTAACAGACAATACGGCAACAACGTATCAGGTTTCATTGCTATTAATTATCTGTTTGTTGTTTATCATATAAACTGCTTCGAGAGTGCTCAGTTGTTTGAAGTGGCAAATACCACACCACAATATAAATACTTTAATTTACACGATCAATCTACAATACCAAATTCTCAGAAAATGGTATCTTACTCAAATATCAAGGACTTGTAGCACAGTTGAAGTTCAGACAGGTTGTGAAAGAGGGGAAGGGACTATATATTGTCAAAACTTGCTTTCAAGTTCTTCTGAATATGTCAAATGTAGGCCCATTTATATGCAACCAACATTAGCTGAGCTCTGTCAATGCGGATTTAATAAAGGTACCTCTCATTTTTAGCACAGTTTACCATATTGTGTAACACTTTATGATTCTCCCTCCGGTGAAAGCTTAGGTTTTTCAATGTGTTTTGACCACTGATACGTTTTTGGCAAATTCTGGATAAAGAATTCCTATCTGAAATCCTTCCTCAGCCATTGTTTATTTTGATCTGATCAAAACTAAAATTGTGCATGTGTTTATTCAACAGGGAAAAAATGATTGTGATGAAACACTGAGAGAGATTGGTGCCAATTCTGGATTGCACCTTGATATATGAATTGAACTTTCTAAGGATCTGGATTTCCCTTCTTCCATGTGCTGACCAATACAAAACAAACAGTATAGAACATCTAGGTCTCCTGTGGTATCATAGTATACTGCTTCTGTTACTAAGGTCCCAATTTTTAGTTTATTAAAGAACTCCCTGCCTTCCATAACAATCATGTCTGATTGGCTAAATACATCATATATTCATTCCAATAACCAATTGAAATGCAGGCCTTTCCAATATTTAGCTCTAGTCCTCTTCAGAAGCCCTACCACCAATATTATACATGTTGTTGATTTGATTTATAGCAGGAAAAAATATCTTAAAACTAGGAAGATTCATCAAAATCTGGATGTCGCCACTGGTTAAACGTCACAAAGCTTTCAGAGACCTAGATACCTTAAGACCTGTCACCTTCATAATATCCATAACATCTGTTAGCAAGCATTAATGACAAAATATTTTTGAATTGTTTTGGTGTTGCTAGAAAAGTCCTTAAAACATCCCCTTACTCTTACTTTCCATTTTTTGTCATGTTAATGACATATTCTGGCTTAATACCCTGGAACAGGTTACTAAGGAAAAGCTACAGATTACAAATGGAATATGGGCTTTCAATCCCTGGAGGATATCGCTCCAATCGCGAAATAAGGAGGATGCAATAACATGGTGAAAAGTCGTCAGAATGCTTCCTAATCCAAATTATTTAAGTAACATCCACATCATATCACGCGAAGAATTCAAAAAAGCTATTACAATCAATTGCTGCATGGGTGTGTGGGTGTATTCTCATAACACACAGCGGGCACTATATGGTTCATTACTTGTTTTTTCTAAGGAAATGACCGACACATGAATCGGAATGGCACAAACATACGCCCTCACTGTGTGAAGCAAAGCCTATTTCAACCGCGTACCCCTTCAAATACCGCAAGGTTTTTTACACTTGAATTTACTTGAACTGCTGTTTTAAACGATATGACTGACTATTTAACAATAACACCTTGAAAACTTAGTATTCATTAAGTTACCCAGTGAAATGCAGTACTGCCCCGCTTATTATAATCGCTTATATTAATTTCATATAGTTCTATACCAGGTTTCCTGACAGTGAGAATTTGCTGATTCCTATAAGTTTCAACATTTGTCATCGCGTTCTCTTTAGAGCTTGTGCACAAGCTGTTTTGAAGTCTCACTTATCATGACAAAACCATAAAAAAACAAAGGCCACAACACTTTAGCCAACTAAGTATATTATTTATACTACTGACTCATCTGTGTAAATTTTACAAAATTTCATTGCGGGCAATATATTTTTCTTAAAACTAGTTTAACACGTCTCTCGATGGGAATTGGGCATATAGATGGCACTATCACAGCAAATCCTGACCTTTGTAGGCCTATATGGGCAGATTCCCTGAATGGATTTGTTTCCTGATTTTTTTTGCATAGGTAATAGTTCTTGCATGTCCCTACGTTAGTAGTTGTCAAAATTGTGTTGCCACTAAAAGCCTTAAAAGTGCTCAAAAATAACAGATACAATTTTGCAATGGAGTCAAACAGCTGTGTGTGCAGTTGTGAATATTTGCCCATACCACACCATGAAGCAAGCATCACTAACAATCATCTCTCATGAAACGGGGATGCACCCTCTGCAGCTCTGTTCACTGTGACAGTATGTACCGTAGTTCTCTCTCTTTTTCATCTAATGTCTATACTTGAATGAAATCTGAAAAGATTGCCATCTCTAATTTGTTTCAACCTCCTCTCATGAAAAACCATGCTTGTTTTATAACTAGACCAATGGTAGTGCCATGCAACGCCACAG
>JAMKCH010005161.1:0-56888 GCA_023653785.1 Ophioderma brevispina | reverse complement strand
TTAGAGCCCCTCTTAAATCCAAGATGGCCGCCAACGGAACCCTTGACATATTTTGGATTCTTTTAAAATCAAAATTTCTTTAATTAGATGTCATGGAGATTCCTAAAAATCATGTTAAATTTAGTTTTAAGGGGGGTGCCTGGGAAACCCTTAATCTGCTAGACTATAGGCCAGGGTTCCAAAGTTTTTAATTCCTACACGCCTTTGTTTCTCTGTTTGTGTTTGTTGCGTGTTGTGTGTATGTGTGCCGCATGTGTGTGGTCGTTTTGTGTGTACTGTTTGTTGGTAAGGTGTATGTGTGAGTGTGTTAGTGTTTTTTGTACGCGCGCGAGTGTGGTGTGTGTGCATATGTGTGTGTTTGGTGTTTGTTCCCTCGCGCGTGCTTGGCCAACCAGTTTAGGTATTTTTGTCTTTACTTACCGTCATCGCTAATAATCGTAACTGTTTGCTTTACTTTGGGACGCACAGCTCATCTTCTGATATGGTACTAGATAAAACTACTTGGTAGATCTCTCTGTAGTTCCTAGTTGCCATCATTGCCTTGGTGAGTTTCATCGAGGCTATTTTTGGTCACGAGAAAATGTCAAACTGAATGGTGGCAATGCTTACAAAGTCTCGCCTTGATCCTACCGAAACGGCTGTTTCATCCAATGTTATTCAAACACTAACCGGTTCTTTAAAACAAATGTATAATTATTTATAATGAATTCAATGTTATGTTCGATATGATGATGATACGACGATCATAATATACTAATATTAATAGCATAATAATAATGCGATTTAATTAAATTTTTGAATCGCTAGTCATTACTTTCATGCCACAACAGATGATGCACACTTCACCATCAAAGCGTCCCTCATTCTCATAATCAAATGGACATTTTGCGCCATAAATATTAATTGCTCTTATCCTACGCACTTATACTATTATATCACAATTAGTAGTAGTATACCAAAATTACCAACTGATGATGATTTCCCGTAATAACCATATCTTAATACCGTCCCAAGATTTCTTCCTCTCCTTTCACGTACCGTATACTCAGATTTGGCAAACCTAAGTTACTGTAGGAACAAAAAAAAAATCACTTTCCTTAGCCATAGTAAGAGTGCTGTTGTTGTGTTGTGGTGGTGGTGGTGGTGGGATTGGTGGTGGATGAGGTGTTATTACTATCATTGTTGCATGCAGAAGAAGTAGTAGTGGTCGTAGTCGAAAAAGTAGTAGTAGTGGTAGTAGTAGTAGTACGTAAATAATAGTATAGTAGTAAGTAGTAGTAGTAAAATGTAACTATAGTAGTAGTAATAGTAGTAGTAGTAATAGTATAGTATCGTGGTAACGTAGTAGTAGTGGGAATAGTAGTAGTAGTGGTAGTAAGTAGTAGTAGTGGTAGTCTGGTAGTAGCAGTATAGTAGTATAGTAGTAGTAGACTAGTAATAGTAGTAGTTGTAGTAGTAGTAGTAGTATTATTATAGTAGTTGTAGTAGTGGTAGTGGTGTATTAATAGTAGTAGTAAAAAAGTAGTATAGTATGTAGTTTAGTGGTAGTGGTAGTAGTATTGGTGGTAGTAGTAGTAGTAGTATAGTAGTAGTAGTATGTAGTAGTCGTAGATAGTAGTAGACTATAGTAGTAGGAGTAGTATAGAGAGTAGTAGTAGTAGTAGTTCAGTAGTATGTAGTAGTAGTGGTATGGTAGTTATATAATAGTAGTAGTAGTAGAGATTGGTAATAGTGTACTGGTGGTGGTAGTAAGTAGTAAGTAGAGTAGTAGTCGTAGTACGTAGTGGTGGGTAGTATTGGTGGTGGTTGTGTGGTTGGAGTAGTACTTGTAGTAATAGTCGTAGATAGTAGTAGTAACTACGTGGTTGTAGTACTTAGTAGTAGGTGTTGTTGTTTAGCTACTTCATTTGTATTTCGTTTGTCTCCCTCTTTCTCTTAAATTTCTTTCACTCCCCATCCCCGTTCCTCATATCCTTTATTTCTTACCATCTTCATTTTCGTCATTACTCGACGTGTTAGGGTGGCCAATCTCACCACCTTTTACATTGGAAAGGCGTATTTGAAAACTTTCGATTTCAAAAACGTTGTCATCGAATAGGGATTTTGAAAAGTAAATTCCGATCTCAACGGAAAAGCACTATGTCCCCTTAAGCATTGTGTAGTCCAGCGACTCCTCAGCAGTAACATCAGATGTTTCTACCTCTAAATGTGCAAAGAGAGAGAGAGAGGTGGGGTTGGTTTCAAGTTTGATGTTATATTCCAATTACGAATTAATAATAGCTCTATTATTATATCCGAATTTATTTGAGCAGCTTATAAAGAACGACAACAACACGAGAAAACCAACAAAAATGGTATACCAGGAGGTACAAAGGCACCCTCGAAGAGATTTTCTAATGTATCCCCTCTACAAAGATGAAATGATGACAGAAATATATTTGTATACAATGATTTGAAGAGCCAAAAATTATGAGAGTCAAATACGTAGAACATATAAGTTAATATAGATTATCGGCCTATTAAAATATTAAGCTAATGTAATAACATGTAATGTGAGGATAATAAGGGGAAAAGTAACAAACTGAATCGTCGAAAGGTGTCCATCGCTTTCCTAGCGGATAGCATCAGAACGGTATATTTACATATACAATTTATATTTGTTTTGAAATTTTAACTTAGTTCTCCAGGTAGACAAGGATGGGCATTTATTAATCTTTCGAACCTAACACCTATAGATGATATCTATCGCTCCTCTACCAACCCAGTCTTGTGGCTCAGTTGGTTAGATCGCCGTCACTAGTAATACGGAGGTCGCCTGTTCGAATCCGGCCAAGCGCATACGGATTGTTTTTTCAACACTTGTGTGCGCTGGCCATCTCCAGGGAAGATTAATAAAGGCCCATCCTTGTCTACCCGGAGAACGAAGTAGTTAACATTTCAAAACAAATATAAATTGTATATGTAAATATACCGTTCTGATGCTATCCGCTAGGAAAGCGATGGACACCTCTCGAACCTAACACCTAGATGATATCTATCGCTCCTCTACCAACCCAGTCTTGTGGCTCAGTTGGTTAGATCGCCGTCACTAGTAATACGGAGGTCGCCGGTTCGAATCCGGCCAAGCGCATATGTTTTTTTTTCAACACTTGTGTGCGTTGGCCATCTCCAGGGAAGATTAATAAATGCCCCCTATCTGTTTTTGAGTATGTTATTTTTATGTGTAAAATGTATCTCTGTTCTTCCAATGGCCTAGACTATCATTTGAGAGCAAATTGAAGAAATTTCATATTTGTGAAAATGTGCCAGTGCCGCTTTAACATTTGTTTTAATTCAGGTAGTACTGATGGTTAAAATAAAGACTTGATTATGTCTGTCATTTGAGTTAGCAATGCTTCAAGATGGCTTGTCCTCCACATGTATCCATCAATAGCCACAGTTCATCACTGAAGAGCGTGTTTTATGCTGACAACTTTCATCCATACCGGTGTGAAAGCAGATATAGTCCGCCGGGAGCCACAATCCGGGCTCCATAGACGATAACGGAATAAAGCGTGAAACTAATGTTGCGTGAAGAGTCAACTGAATTGAGTGCCCTAATTTTTACCGTTGTGGCCGGACTATGAGTACGGCGGACAAATCCAAGTATAAGCGAAAGAAGGAATACACCATTTTTTTAACCGGTGTGAAAGTAATTAAGTAATTATAGTCCGACATGACCCACAGTCCATTCTCCATAGACGACAACTGAATAAAGCGTGTTATATATACTTAATTTTGTTGCGTAAGAGTCACCTGAATCGAGTGCCTTATTCGTTACCGTTGTAGCCGGACTGTGAGTACGGCGGACTATAATTACTTCTACACCTGATCACAAGGATTGATTTTGGCTGTCATCCATACCACATTCAACAGAGGAACGCATTCCTTACAAATGAATCTTCCAAGAAAGGTGGTATAATGCAACTGGCTTTAATTGTCAAGCATCTTGCCAGATTCCCACAGATTTCACCATGCTTATTACCATGCACCATGCTTATCAAATCGTCCAAATTGTTCGGGGACAATCTTATGTACCTACGAAATTGATCTAACCATGACATTATATCCCGTTTTCATCAAAGTGCTTGTCACATGACCATACCATATGGAAGCCCTATTGGAGATTTTGTTTTTGTTTTGTCTTGTTTGTTTGTTTGTTTGTTGTGACGGCGGGGTCATCTGTCGTTTGCTGATGGGGAAACAATATATTATGATGCTCTTAATTCCTATTTGATTCTGCATTACATTCTTCCATGAACAGTTTAGTTATTTATCCCTTATATGTTTTAGAACAGTAATGTAATGTAATGTAATGCAGGCATTTATAAAGCGCTCTTACTCAGTGGTATCACAGCGCTGTACAAGAAAAAAACAACAGCAACAACAAAAGAAACAACAATGAACTTAAAATAAGTGAGTCTTAAGGTTACGTTTGAACTGACTGAGTGAAGTAGCATGGCGGATGCGAAAGGGAAGATTGTTTCCAGAGTTTTGGTGTAGCTGCATAAAATCCTTTGTCAGAAAGTGGTATGACAAGACGTTTACTATCAGAACTGGTACGAAGACCACTGCGGTTTGACTGATACGGAATGATAAGTTCAGTTAGATAAGATGGTGCACTAACTGACATTTGAAAGGCATTTGAAAACAAAAGTAAGGGTCTTAAATTCAATTCTTTCACGCACCGGAAGCCAGTGGAGTTGGCGGAGTAAGGGAGATGTATGGTCATGCTTGGAAGATCATTTACAAGGAATGCGTTCCTCTGTTGGATGTGGTATGGATGACAGCCAAAATCAATCCTGTGATAGGTTAAAAGATGGTGTAGTGTGTTCCTTCTTTCGCGTTGAACAGCAACTGTTCAACCAATGTGAAAGGAATGACTCTGAGGACCGAGTATTCTCCCAAATGTTTCCTTCGATGACGAAATATGCAAAAGAGTTCAGAAAGAGCTACGTACCTACTTGTGCAGGTTTGGTTAAGTAACCTGACCTTACAACCGTAATAGAAACCTCAAAACCATTTTCTAAGATGGTGTATGTCTGTTGCCCAAAATATATCAGAGCTGAAATTGATTTAAAAAAAAAACAGATTATGCAATAAATTTACATATTTTTAAAACTTGTTTTTAATAAATAGGCTAGGAATAAACAATCGACAGGTGTCCTGTACCGTAATGCAGTCCATTCAATTTAATGTAGAGCGCAACCTTCGGAATCATCTTGTTTGTATGGCAATAATGTGGTGAAAATAACAGCGGTTCTGATTTGCCCTGTCGAATAAAGTTCAGCATTACGGTTGATGGCGTCACAGGTAGGGCCTGTAATGTATTTGTCGATTTGAAATGTTTCCACACATCCGTTCAGATTGACGAAACGGATTTAACATTATCATTGACCTTTGATGGAAAAAATTGTATCACAAATGTAATTTCGAAACAGTATCTATTTCAAATATTAATTACACTGTAACTTGACAAAAGGACGCAATATTCTTCATAATATTAGAGAAGGGCCCACAATCAAGTGAATTTCTTGGAGAAAACAATAACGATACAATGATGATTGCAAAGTAAATATACACCTGCCCGGCCCTTTGCGGCCCACCAATGTGATGAGCATGACAGAGAATGATTAACATCCTAAATCCCTAACGTCCCTTTACGGGCAACTGCATTATATTGCACTTTTCCAAAATCACGGAGCGGACCCTTACGTTATTTTTAGGGATATTGCCCCTAAATCTAACAAGAGCAATGACGCTAACTCCCTTTTTGCGGTAATAGTCAGGTTGGTAGTCATTTTTCTGAAAAGCACGTAAGAGCAGTCCCAGGTTAGGGAAATGTATTTAATCAAATAAATTTAATTCGTGATTTCAGTTGAATGTTACATTTCCTGATCAGAGGGTTGCGTCCAATGTCCTATTCATTTGGGGACATTTTGACGCAACCCTGTGGACGTCTGGGTACTGGCTTATTATATTCGACGAAACGAAACCAAACAGGCTCAGTGCACCCATTGGATTACACACTTTATTCCGTTATCACACATTTTATACTCTGACGGAATAAAGCGTGTAATCCAATGGGTGCACCGAGCCTGTTTGGTTTGGTTTCGTTTCGTCGAATATAATAAGCCTGGGTACTTGTAGACGTTGCTACTTACAATCATCATCTTCAATGTTCACACTGGCACATCTTATTACACCCAATTGCCCTTGAGTTGGATTATGAAGACGTATCTCAAACCACTCATTGTCTTCCACCAGATCATCGTCAGAGAGTGTGATTGTAAACTCTTTTGTATCTTCCCATGGTGCAAAGGCAATCTTGAAATTCTGAATGCTATCGTAATCATGACCACTAAGCGCGGTTATATCGTTGGTGCTGACCTCTGTATTGCAAAGTTTTTAAAATGTGAAAAAGTTTGAACAAAGATGAAAAAGTGGACGAATTGAAGACTTTTAAAAAATTACAACATAATAAAATATCAAAGGGATTAGAAGAAATAAAAAATGCAGACAATGTAGAAAAGAAAAAAAAAAAGAAATAGAGAATTTTTTTAAAGCGGGCATTTACTTAGTTAAATAGCATGTTTAACATACTCCATAGCAATCAAAAATAGATTTTATCATATCTCACAAGCCATTGCAAAAAAAAGGCAGGGCAAACATGCGCAGTTAGTAAATTTCAATGTACAATTTTTAAATGACGTGATTGTGGTTTTTTTTTAACATTCTTATTAATGCTAACGATCCAAGTTCGGTACAAAAGTCTTTTGACTTCCAAAACTGAAAAGAATACTCGAACCAGCCAATCTGTTGTATATATAAATTTGTAAAATCTTGAGCTATAAGTTATCGCTGGATGGTAGATAACTCTGTCCTTTTGAGGTGCTTGTGTGCAGGTACCTATGTTGCAAACATCAATTTAAATAATCACCTGAGGTACAGAGAATAATTATCTGAATGTAACATTGAATTGTAGCTTTTATGTCTATTGTTTGATTATTACCACAGCATTTTTTACATTAAAGTATATATTATTCCACCATACCTACTGATCCCGCAGAAAGAGTGTGTCCAATTCGCAAAACATTAATAGTAAGAGATTCTGTTGCTTCCTTTTGACTCAGGTGGTAGAGTGCTTTTTCCAGGAAATAATACCCTGAAAAAAGTAAGAAATGCGGAGGAGGAGAAGTATTTCATTTATATACCTGTAGGTCCCGCCGAAAAAAATGTGTGCACAACACAAATAGCAATTAGTGTTGTATATTTACCCAAATCTACCGACGTGTTGGCCTAGTGGTTAAAGCGTTCGCCTCACAGTTGGAAGGTCGCGGGGTCGAATCCCGGCCGGGTCATACCAAAGACTTTACAAATGGCACCTACTACCTAAGGAAGTAAACACGCGGGACTACCAGAAGACTAACTCCCTACTGTAGGTTTCACAGTATTTCGCAGACGCATGACCTAGGGCGGGGACCTAGGGTTATGGAAACGGAGATAAGCGCCGCCCTATGCGCCATTCGACGCGGGAAGGACTTTAATACTTTACTTATGTACATCCTTTAAAAGCACGATCATGTCAGTTTATAATATCTGTAGGCCTTTATATCATCAAATTGTTTAAGACTTTGGGTCAATTAGCCCAGATTCTCTGCAGCGGTTCCATTGTTTTAACGCAGTGAAGTTGAAATATTGCTCAAAGCTATAGCAATTAATTCTGACTGGAGCCTGCTCTTGAGTGTCTCGCCTCGAGGTCGTTTTTCAATGAAATTGCAACCCAATATCATTGCTTTTTAGGGATTAAATGTCCTATGTATCAATGTCTTTGCTGCAGAAGCAGCTCTAATACAAGTGATTCGGTGCCTGTGTCTCTTTGTAGCAAACGCTATCAGGCGGTATGAGACCTATAACAATTGCATGTTCGAGATTGAGGGACAGATTCCGAGATATTCTTAAACATATGCTATATCTGGTGGTATAGGACCTACTTTACAATTGCATGTTAGAAAAAAATCCTGAAAAATGGTAATAATTTAACAAAAAACAACAACGAACAGGTATGCAAATGAAAATTAAATTAAAAAATTCAAATATAAATA
Source organism: Ophioderma brevispina (assembly GCA_023653785.1). NCBI lineage: Eukaryota > Metazoa > Echinodermata > Ophiuroidea > Amphilepidida > Ophiodermatidae > Ophioderma > Ophioderma brevispina. Next base: position 48,744 of record JAMKCH010005161.1, on the reverse strand, counting down.
TAAAACAAAATTCCAGAAAACAAAATTAAAGAGATTTACATATCCAAATAAAATTCAATTCAAAATTCAATTATAATGTACACAAATACTGCAAGTAAACCTACGTCATCCCCCTGGCAAGATGGCAGTCTGGAACATGACCTCAGATGACCTTTGACATACATACACACACATACATACGGACATGCGCGCTATCGCAGTATCTCCCTACTACTTTTCAAGCCAGGGGGATAAAAAATCAAAATGGAAAACATATAAATAAAAAGCATTACATAATAAATACATAAATTACATACAATAACAGAAAAACATAACAAATAAAACGCTAACAGGCGGTATGCAAGTATTAGATTCAAGGAATAATGTACCCCAGGTTTCAAGATCCTCTCGATATTTTTAATAGAGGTTATAGCTTAAAATCCTACCATCGTCATCAAATATGGTAAGAATTGCTTTGTATAAGTTTCCAAGAGCTTCTCCTGTGCTCGGGTTACTCAAACTTAAAAACACAACTTCTTCTTTCTCCACAAGGTCATCTTCATGAATTGTAATAGGTACTTCTACCCGATCAATTCCGGCATCGAATGGAACCACCATTGCCGTGCTAATCGGTTATAGTCATCTTCGTGTGTTGCAGTGCCGTTTTCGGTGGAGATTTCTGTGTCAAAGATTACAAGTAATTACATGAGGTAACACTTTTGCTGTCATAACGTATTCAATATTCGAATGGGTCCTATAAAGGTACACATTGTTAAAGCTTACAATGCAAAATAATGACTGCAATTAAAGAAATTATTTTGTAAAGGTACCTTGTGTTCCACAAGAATTTAACGAAGAGCTTTTAAAACAAAATTCCTTGCTAATATTATTCTGTTGTCACTTTTCTCTTTGACATTCTGTGACCATTATTTTATAAAACAGTTTATTACCAACAGTTCCAGGCAAAGTGGTGTCGCCCTCTCTCCGTATTCCAACGTTGACTATAGATTCATGTTCCCACACAGTATACACCGCACATTCGAAGCTATACCAGGTGGCTACAGAAAGACAACAATCAGAAGAATTGACATCGTAAAAGGAATACTCACTCCAATGCGTATTCATCAAGAAATATTTCATAGGCCTAAATTTAAAACACAATTATGAAGCATATGAGCTGTACAATTTAGCAATCCTATTGAAATGTTGGAACCAGGTTGTTTCTCCACACGCCAGGCCAGATTCACGTCATATCAGGGCAGAAGCTCGCCATTATCAGGGCAGATGCTCGCCATATATGCTCGCCATATCAGGGCAGATGCGCGCCATAACATGGCAGATTCGCGCTTATCAAGGCTGGTTTTCACTTTATCTGGGCGGATGCACGCCATGTCAGGGCATATAATATTGACGCCCCACACACCATTCCGAGTTTAATTTCACCATCGCTTATAAAATATAAGAAAAAATAGGAATAATGGTAGTTACGGTCTCGAATAATGATGATAGAGGTGCTCGGCGAATACAATATCCCAGTGGCAGTAGACGAGGCTTCAATTGCTATAGATATAGAAAAGTCTTCCCAGTGTTCTATGAGGTTGTCGTAGGGAATGGTCAACGATTTGGTAGACGTCGTCGCCCCAATGGAAAAATTGATGTCCAGATCATTCGGTAGCGAGTAGTCGGTTGTACGCAAAGCCCTGCCATCATTTGCTGAAAGAACTGTTAGATTGAACAACCAAAAGTTTTCTTTATTAACAAGACCAAGTGTATCATTATCGTGAACCGAGATATACACAGTTTAAAATCACAAAGTAGTGTTTTAAATGCAATGGCATTTTTCAATTTTCAACAGTTGTTCAGTTTAAAAGATATTGTCCTTTGGTTTGCATTTTTTGACATCTGAACATTTTCACCTCAAGTAAAAGTCTTCGTTTTTATGGAAGAAATTATGAATCATATTATATCTCAACACCTCAGGGTGGTTCAAACCACAACTCAACCGCCGGTTGGCTTGCGGTTCATGGCGGTGTAACCGTGTTTAATTGTTTGGAACAATGGAAACCTGTTCGAACCTGGAAGAACCGGGCGAAACCGGCAAGTAACCGGTGGTTGAGTTATGAAGCCATCCCTTACTGCTCATGCAGTTGAACAAATTTCAGGTGTTATCACCATCAAGACGTGCAGAGCCATTGTTAGGGGCGGCTTCAAGACTCACCCGTCGGTTGACTTGCGGTTCATGGCGGTGTAACCGTGTTCAATTGTTTGGAATGGAAATCTGTTCAAACCTGGAAGAACCGGGCGGAACCGACATGCAACCGATGGTTGAGTTTTGAAGCTACCCCTTACTTAAAACATAATTTCCATGAGGCGAAATTGCACATGTATAACTGGATGTAAACTCTCGCTTTTTTGCAATGCAGTGCGCCACCAACAGTTGTCTTGGAGAGGCGGTTTTCCTGATGCATCATGGTACATTTTTGAAAATATTATGCACAGCATGGCTCTATGTTTTAAAACTATATAGTTAATTGCCATCATTTAGAGCTGAAAAGTACATGAAAATCCGATATTCCTACATTTTTAGCGCAGAGTTTGATTTTCGCCTATTTTCTAATGTCAAAAGTTCCGGTCTTGGTTTATCTTACCGAGTGTATCAACTCTTCCTAGGTAGCCACCCCTGTGGAATACAACGTGCAGTGTCTTTCCTTCGTCTATTATGTACTGCTTTTCCTCAATCCAAAAATATGCTGTAAAAATGAATCATGTCATCACTTGAATGAAAAAAAAAGTTTGCTGTTTTCACGGTGACGTGATTTGGTGCATGTGGGCCTAATTGATACAATGATTTTACAATTTCTCACCAATGTCCTCGGGCGACATTTTCTAAAGACAATAATCTGACAAATTAAAACAGGTCTATTAAAAATGACAAAAGTTCAAGCTGACGGAAATTCTCTTTAGCCCTGCCCATACTTTATGGGCTGTGGCGACATATCTGTCGTGGTTCAACCCGGAAGAATAAAAAAAAATCGCAACAACTGTAAAATTAACCAATAGAATATAAACTTAAATATGAATATCAAAACTATTTGGACTAAATAAAATTAGAACTGACAACAAAAGCATAAATAATAATAAGATAGTGCTGGATGACTGAACGGATGTACGATAGATCTAATAATTTATTGTTGAAATAAATAAAGCTAATTATAATGTTATATATAATATTTATGTATGGTCAGAGATTAGGAGTAAGCAGATATTCTGTTTGTTTCCTAAGCTTCTGCCAATGCGCGAGGCGCGAATCACGATTGGCTAAACGCCCGCAATATCTGATGACACACGCCCTCCTTTCTGGATGTATATAGCTTGTGGCATGGGTGTTAACCTTTTGGGCATATGTTAATGAACTAAAGACTCTTCTTAAAGTGGGCTGTAAATTATCTAGTTGTTTTATTAGTAAAAATAACCTGTTTGGTTAAATCGTTTCCCTTTCCGCTGTTTAGGAGGTAATGTTGACTTTCAGGAAACAGAGCCGGATTCTTACTTGCGTGGTATGCCGTGTCTCCCGCGGCAAGCTATTGTACAGTGCACACAGAGCTAGTTCCGATTCAATGGCTGCAAGAGAGGCCTTCCAAAGTACACAATTATTAGGTATACAGTGATGTATCTCTTCTACGTTACCTAACAAAAGGCTACCTCGTAGTTGCCCACTAGTTGGAGAGAGAGAGTAGATATGAGTGAAATCCAGGAGTAGACATACAGCTACGACGTATCTACCCCGCAGTTAATACGCCGCCATTTAGATAGTAGACAAAATGAGGACGATATACACTCGTTCTCTGTTCAGCATTTTTGATTATTTTTAGGAAAATCATTACGAAATTCGAAACAAAATTGGAATGAGAAATACCGTATGCGCTGAGAACCAATGTAACCACGTATAGCTACTCCTCGACGGGTAGTAGCCGCTGTGTGTACACAATCCGTTGTACGCGGCCAAAAAAAAAACAAAAAAAAAAAACAGGAACCTTGCCCCCCCTGCAAGTGTACGTTTAATTGGTAGGTGATCCTTGTCTACTCGGTATTACGTAGCTATGAAGAATTTGGCCGTATAGTTTTCTCAATGTTATCGCAAAATGTTGTTGACAGATTGAGCCAGAAGCCTTTAATTATAATTATGAAATGGCATATGATCGATTCGATTCGTGCAAGCTTTTTAAATAGAACATAGTCAGCTTTTACAATATGAAGAGAATATAATTAAAAGCCTGTCTTTACTGTCTTATTTGCTTACCAACACTATCTGTTTCATCAATAAAGCCACTTCTGTGGGCGGTGATTATCAAGTTAGTACCTTCATGTGTAACATACTGCGCTTCTTCCATCCAGAATATGGCTGAATAATTAAAGGGAAACATGAGCTGTAAGAACTTCTTGGCTTCGAGTATACTTATAACATTCGAATCCATTTAGGCATAGTACTTTATCCAAATCGGATCAATTTCAATATTTAACCCTTCATGAACATCGTACCCCTTTGTTTTTAATTGTTTATTCTGAAATGAAGGAAACTGTTGTTCTTCAATACATTCAAAGTACACTCCGTTTTATGTAAATAGATTTTCTTTTCTGCGGTTATTAAGCACAAAACAGCAGCAACAAAACCTAAGTAAATAAAAATATAAAGCGTGGAAGCTTTATACCAACCCTTAATTCAATTTATCGACTTCCGTCTCACTGGGCCATATTGGTAATAAAACACTCAAGGGGTGTTACCGCCATCTTGAAATGTCTTTATTAAATACCCAATATTTGTACATAAAAGGCACAACATTCGCAATTTGAAGTCACTACTACATCATAAGGCAAATATGAAATTACTGGATATTGAATGGATAATGGATATTTTGCCATTTTGCTGCCTCACTTACATTAGTAGGGCACTATAACTATGTTTGTTTGTTTTCACGTTAAAGAAAAAACTACTGAATTACCTTGTACTTTGGGGTGATAGTGTTTTATTTCTTCTGTGAGAGTTTAAAAGGTGAAAGAAACATGATGATGTCATCAGCTGTCCGTTCATCTACACAGCACTCGCAGGCTGGACTTTTTGAACAGACTGACCGTAAAGCGTCGGACACCCCTACGCAGGCGGTTCAACTTCCACGCATGCCTATGTAGGTCAAAGCCGAGACAGTTGCATAATAGATCCCATATAAAGTGATGAAGATAACTCGCGCACTGGTCTTTGCAAACGTTGGTATCCAAACCTTTCGGGATTGGTTATGCTTCAAGGTCCTCAACAGCTCACCTGCAGGCTGGGCAAATGGCTGTTGGAAGGTAATGTCTTCCGCACCCCGTCTCTGGCTCAGGCTATTGTTTCATGGAGAAGGTGGTCAGACTCCTGGACTCTTTTGCAATGGTCAGCGTAGCTGTTCTCCGTCTGATGTCGGGTAGCAGGCTACCAGCAAGAACGGGCAGGTGCCCCCCTCCCCCGGTTGGGCGCAGCATCTTGTTACAATACGCAAGGCTTAATTAAAAACTGGTGTGTAGTGAAGGCGTATGCCGACTCATACTCCAAACTGGAGCACAGCATACTACTTGTGAATAGACTTACGCCACAGTTGATGTGCACAAAAGCTTGCCAGATGTTGTCGATAGGTTAGAGCTCTCTCTAGCTTCACTCCTACATATGTTGGGCACTCCTGGAAACTCGGCCATTAGTTCTTGCTTCCGTGTTGTTGTACAGGTCGAAGACAGCTGAGACAGTCCTGTCCACGATAAGTGTTAATTACCAATGATGCAAGTAGGTACCCTATGTCGGGGCTGGGGGCACTCTCAATTGTATCCCAAGTTTTGTCAGTCAGGTTAGACAGGTTGTCTGAATATACTTACTACTTAGAAGTTTCTGTCAGGTCATGGATATTGGTATTGAAAAGAGGCGGTAGAACAGAAATTATGGAATTTTTAGTCGTTGTGGCCTACCTTGCTGTTCATCACTGGCCTTTAGGATGAAGTTGCATTTGGAAATAAGCTGGGGATAAGCGCTGTCATATATCTAACCGAGAGACTTTGATGATCTCATACCTCTATATGCCTCCGTAACCAGATCAACAAACACAACTCCAGTCTTTTGTTTACCTTTGAAGCAGTACTCTATATTATGCGTATATCCAACACGACGGTCAGCCAGCTCTTGTTGTAGCTTTGAAATTCTTACGGCGAAGAAAGCAATCAAAATTTATTGCACCTAAATTAATAATTACGAGTTGGCCCCTAGGAGCCCGTTTATCCATTATTGGGAGGATCACAAATAATTTCCCACATATATGTAACCTTTGGCCTTTAGTGATTACAAAAATATGTGGGTTTATGTTACTACGATAAACAAATATGGGGACATCTAAGTTGATCCGAAATTCATTTCCCTCGTAATATTGTTCACATTTATCTTTCACTAATAATAATGATGCCTCAGAGAAATCTTAACATGTGCTGAGTTTCGCTGAATTATTTCTATTGGAAATACGTTTTTGTAGAGCGAGGGCTCTGTGAGACAAAGTCTCTAAGTGCTATATCTCAGCTAGAAAAAATAGTAACCAAACAGAATATAATGGACTTTTTGAATCAAGTCAGGGACTGACCTTTAAGGAGAGTGAGAGCGATAGTTCCCTAAATAGACAGCTGTCCTTAAGCACTTTGTAGGAGAGTGATTTAAAGCTCCCCTTGGGAATCTGCTCTATCCATGGTTAGCACGGGTATATGCCATGAAAAGCTCCCTTTAAGCTCCCCCTGATATGACTATGGGAGCTTTTTACCGAGCACCACCGTATTTTAAAATTCAGTCCCTGACTCAAGTGTTTATGATATCACACCTGTCTCATCTAAAATATAGACGGTTGCAGTACTAGGTTGGCAGATTGCTGCTCCAACAGAAGAAGCTAGTATCATGATGGTAAATGTCTCCAAATCCTCAATGACATTGTCTGTAGTAATATCGAAGTCCACATCCACGTAAGCCTCCCCAGGGGAAAATGTGAACTGTTTTATTACAGGTGATGTGTAGTCTGCCCCGTCCTCTGCAGTAACGTCTTGAAAGGCCAAATCTAAATATTTGAATTAAAAAAATAGAAGGTGATTTTTTTTATTATTATTATTATTTTAGTATAAACAGAATGATTTGTGCAGACTCGACTGTTCTATCTCGACCCCTTCCTATAGGCGAGATGAGTTTTGGGCAGGAAGTAATACCGGTCAGCAAGCCTGAAGGCTCTTGGTCTGTTTCAATTCTGCATATTTTACGAAGACCCGTGTAATTTAACATTGATCGCGGGATTGGCTGTGTCTTTCCCTATCCTCTATATACTACTTTTTTCAAGAATAACTTTCGTTGCTTCATTACAATTTGGTTATTGGTAGACACGTTTAGTTTCTGTTTTATTTTGTTCGGTTGGTGGGCCTGCTGGATGTGTTATTTGTGTGTGTTTAATACAATTAATCATCCCACTCACCGACTCTCACAGTTGAAGTGTCCCCAAGATAACCGTTTCTTCGAATCCTTATTGTATGCGTCAAGCTACGTTCTTTCACGAGGTACGAGGCACTTTCGATGTATAAACAAGCTGTCAAATATAATTAAGATTATTTCAAGTTTAATTCATCCAGCTGAACCAAGCAACCAGTCGGTCAGAAATATATCGGTAGGTAGAAAGTCATGATAGACTAGTTGACAATTCAAACAGGTCCAACATACGATTGACTAGAGTTGCAAATACACCTGCCCTCGATCAATTAGTTAACATTGCCTTTCTAGCCAACAATACTATAATTGTAGTCAAACGTAATGGGACACTGTTTAGCAGTGAACAAATGTATTGCAATCTGTCCTGTTTGCTCTACAACATTGCTTGAAGGAAGACGTCCCCCAGAGTGAAGAACAAACAGCTTGAGGCCTAGGCTTATAATTATGTCAATATAACGCTTAGATTTATATCAGTGAGTCGATTAAAGGTGCTTGTTCCGATTTATGTGTATTGAGTTCTCTACTTGATATGAGAGTTGGCACTTGCACATACTCCCCATCAAGTACCGTGGGAAACAACCTTGCGGTTTTGATGGTAGACGCAATAATGCATGTTGTAAAGCCCTATTCAATACTGTGCTAATATTGATGGTTAACCACTAAAACGGCAGTTTTTTGTTTATATCTTGGGAATGAAATTGATTTGAGGGCTCAAATTTCAGGACAACAATGAGAAAAATACGGCCTTTTATCTGATATCAAAATCGATACTACTTCCGGGTAAATCAGGGGGGTCCCAAAGACGATCGGAACACGCACCTTTAAAAGTGTCTCAAGGATTTATGATTTCCAGTGCAGCTTCGATATGAAAAAAAAAGTTATGTTCTTAAGTTTAAAACATGTTCGGAAAACTCAAATTTTATACCAGAGTTCCTTTGTTTGCTACACTCTGTTGCGTTAAAGTTTTATATGGTTTCCTGGTTTGGAAGCGTAGGGTCTTGTGAAACATCAATGATTTTAGAGCTAACTGCAATATAAGACATTATATTACTACAAGAATACCACATTTTGCATTTTGCTTTCAACATTTGTGAACCGAATCAAATATTTATGCATATATTTAAAGGTCCATAGGGCCGAACGTAATAGCTAGTACACAGAAAGCCCAGATTTTACCGGAAGTGGTCAACATTTTGGTATCAGAAGAAGCTACTATTTTCTCATTTACCCTGTGAAATCTTAGAGCCAAAGGAGATTTGGTTTGGATTGTTATGAGCGAAAATGTGACCCATTTTGGTTCGACCAATATTATTTACACAGTAACTCTATGGGCTTATAAAATCACGTTTTTAGCTCTCGCATCAAAACGGGTTGAAATAAATCGGCGCGAAAATTTTACATATGGGGTTTTGCGAGTGAAGGCCAATCTTCAAATGAAACTTCATATCCTTAAATCGGGCCATCCCCCTTTAAGGAGCAAACAAGTTTTAATAGCACCACCAAAATCTATGCTTATTTGCATAAAAACGCAATGCCCGATTTATTTTTTTTCACCAAAGTATAAGCAACTGATATTTAAAATCCTAAAAATTCTAAAATATTGGGCAATATAATTTAGCGTTTAAAAACATTGCTCGCAAAACAAAATCTTGGTCCACGTGACACCCCTTAACATTAAATTCGATTATCGGCAGTACCGTTTGTTGCATAATTCACCTTAGCTGCGATGGCTTGCACGAACAAATTTCTTCTCCTGCAGGATCTTGTAAAGTGACTTCAAACACTTCCAAATCTTCAACAATGTCGTCAGATGCAATGGAAAAGGTAATATCTTGACAATACACTCCCGGAAGGAATCAGAGCGTGTTTACCACCGGTTTGGGTAGGTGAAATCAGCTCCTGCCCCGGGAGTACTTCCAACAGTAGTGACATCTTGGACACTATAACCTTGCAATTTGAAAAAAAGTCAATAAAAAATGAAGCAAAATTAACCTTTGGTTAATATACGTTTATTTCTGTGGAAGACAAATGACGTGGTATAATCACATCATACCCTTCGCATTTGTGTCGTGTGGTTTTTTTTTTTTTTTTTTTTTTTTTTTTTTTTTTAAAACGAAATAATGATCCAGCCAGAGATGGGTACAGCGTCTGGCTGCTTCACTGAATTCCGCAAGGTCCTTGTTTGTGCATTGTTGCTCCAGCAATGGGCAGACGAAGCGATGTTCCATTGTCTGGGTGCTGTTCCACCACCACAGGTAGTATCCTGATCTGCTTCGAGAGCCCCACTTCTGCAAGGAAACCATAGATCGTCAGTTCTGGTTCTCAATCTGAGGCATCGCCATTCAGCCCATGAGGAGTCAGTTTCAGGTGGGAGATGCTCACCCGGTTCAATACCGATAGATGTTACTTGGTTGATGGCAAGTCTTTCTTTCCACAAGGCGACTCTCTTGACCTCCTTAGAGATTGTTTCAAGAGGTTTGACTTTGCTTAAGAAACTCTCTCTGGATTTTAAGGCGGTTGGCAGCAGGTATCTGTCCAGTCATAGGGTGCTTCACATTCATACTTGGCAGCTACGCTCTTGCATGCTCGCTACGCTTCGACGGATGTCTGGTGGAGTAATTCCTGCTAGGATGTATAAGTTTTCCGTTGGTGTTGGACGGAGCCATCCTGTGATAAGCCGCCAGGAGGCATTTAACGCTGAATCAAGCTTCTTGGCATGGGTTGATCTTTCCCATACAGGCAGGCATACTCTGCACATGAGTAGCACAGGGCAAGTGCCGTCGATCTTAGGGGGCGAGCACCCCATCTTGTGCCAGTGAGTTTGTTCAAGATGTTATTGCGTGAACATACTTTACTCTTCGTCTTCTCGATGTGGGTATTATAAGAGAGAGTGCGGTCCAAGGTAACTTCTAGGTAGACAGGGCTATCACAGTGCTCCAGGGGTGTTCCAGACCAGGTAACTTTAAGCTGACGTTTGGCTTCATTTATTCGGTTAAGATGCAAAAGTCATTTTTGGGCAATAAAACTGCTTTTGGTCAAAATGCTCTATTATTATTTTTATTTATAGCATTCGGTATTCGCCAGGTAGAACCAATATTGCTATATGCATTGAATTCACGGGACGCGTCCAGGACAGCGGAGAAAGATTTATGGGAAGAAGTCCGATTTTAGATGCAGAAGGAAACCGAAGTTCTCGGAGAAAACCAGCGAGGACGAGTATGAATCGGCAACCAAATTCACATACGACACTGGCTCGACCGGGGTCGAACTCGGGCCGCATTAGTGAAAGGTGAGCGACTCGACCGCTACACCACCTCGACCTCCAATCTGAGCGATTGCGAAAGTTACACTGCCTAACTGTATGGTACTTCACAAGCCAGTACGTTCCTGGTTTTAAAAAAATACGCATAAAATATCTGAACAATTCTATATTATTGTATAATTATAATCATATTGACTCTAGTGACGTAAGTCTCATATCTGTTGTAGGATGCCAACCTTGCGTACGCAATCAGTCCCATCAGATAGCGCACGATAGAATGGCGATTAAACAATGTGTATGAAACTCAAGCTACCGTTGTAAAAGTGATGTTAATATTTGTGTTAACTGTGCAAATTGGGTTAACTAACAAAACACTATCTAACTCTTGTGTCTGTTGATATTCGAAGCAAACTATAGGGTCTTATCTCAACCCACTTTAGTAGCGGCTTTACCCAATATATTTGCATGTTATGTCCATGACATTTTCAACATCACACAAGATTCCCTACGCAATGAGCAACCCTTCCAAGAATGATTTAAAATCTCTTATGTCCACTGACCTCTTATCGCTAAACAAAAATCCTGTGACACATTCTCCAAGGGTCATGACCTCTTAGCGCTAAACATCCTGTGACACATCCTCCATGGGTCATGACCTCTTATCGCTAAACAAAAATCCTGTGACACATCCTCCAAGGGTCATGACCTCTTATCGCTAAACATCCTGTGACACATCCTCCATGGGTCCATGACCTCTTATCGCTAAACAAAAATCCTGTGACACATCATCCAAGGGTTATGACCTCTTATCACTAAGCATCCGGTGACACACCCTCCATGGGTCATGACCTCTTTTCGCTAAACATCCTGTGACACACCCTCCATGGGTCATTACCTCTTATCGCTAAGCATCCTGTGACACATCATCCAAGGGTTATGACCTCTTATCACTAAGCATCCGGTGACACACCCTCCATGGGTCATGACCTCTTATCGCTAAACATCTTGTGACACACCCTCCATATGACCTCTTATCGCTAAGCATCCTGTGACACATCATCCAAGGGTCATGACCTCTTATCGCTAAGCATCCTGTGACACATCCTCCAAGGGTCATGACCTCTTTTCGCTAAACATCCTGTGACACACCCTCCATTGGTCATGACCTCTTATCGCTAAGCATCATGTGACACATCATCCAAGGGTCATGACCTCTTATCCCGTTACACATCGTCCAAGGGTCATAATCTCTTATTGCTAAGCATTCTGTTACACATCCTCCAAGAGTCATGACATCTTATCCCTAAGCACCCTTTGTACGGCGGTGCGGAAAGTATGAACGTGCATATTAATTTATCCAGTTTTTTTTTTTTTTTTTTTTCAAGGTTATGACCTCTTATCACTAAGCATCCGGTGACACACCCTCCATGGGTCATGACCTCTTTTCGCTAAACATCCTGTGACACACCCTCCATTGGTCATGACCTCTTATCGCTAAGCATCCTGTGACACATCATCCAAGGGTTATGACCTCTTATCACTAAGCATCCGGTGACACACCCTCCATGGGTCATGACCTCTTATCGCTAAGCATCCTGTGACACATCATCCAAGGTTATGACCTCTTATCACTAAGCATCCGGTGACACACCCTCCATGGGTCATTACCTCTTATCGCTAAACATCTTGTGACACACCCTCCATATGACCTCTTATCGCTAAGCATCCTGTGACACATCATCCAAGGTTATGACCTCTTTTCACTAAGCATCCGGTGACACACCCTCCATGGGTCATGACCTCTTTTCGCTAAACATCCGGTGACACACCCTCCATTGGTCATGACCTCTTATCGCTAAGCATCCTGTGACACATCATCCAAGGGTCATGACCTCTTATCCCGTTACACATCCTCCAAGGGTCATAATCTCTTATTGCTAAGCATTCTGTTACACATCCTCCAAGAGTCATGACATCTTATCCCTAAGCACCCTTTGTACGGCGGTGCGGAAAGTATGAACGTGCATATTAATTTATCCAGCCTCGTGACGTAGTACTGTGGTTCTCGTCAGAGACCATAGAGATTGTATGTAAAAAACTTTTTCTAACATTTCTGACCCTCTGATGCAAAAATATCTATAGAACCCCTTTTATTTTCAGAGATAATTGAGATTAGGTTTCATTTCTGATAACGTTACTCAAGCAGTACCAATTTAGATAATATCTTGGACAGTCTGTGACACGTCCTCATAGGGTCATGTGGATAAATTTTGGTTAAAGCCCTAGTTATTTAGTGGATAATGAATATTTTTAATTTTAAATATATTCAACAATTACCTTTAATACCCTCTACATAGTCGTTGGCCGCAAAACCCTAACACTCCATATTAACACCAGATGATATTTATCCGTATTAATACCCATTATGACCAAGGAGTCTATCAATTTAAGGATATGACACGTTTTCGATCAGTTTGAAGCATATCTTAGTATAAATTATTATGGAGGGAGTGTTAGAAATTACAATCTTTAATTATCCGATTTCTCAATTTTTGCATGCCTTGATGCAAATCATAACTTTGAAGTAGGGTGCAGTATAATTAAGGTAATTTTTTTTTTTTTTTTTTTTTCTTATCCCTAAGCACCCTTTGTACGGCGGTGCGGAAAGTATGAACGTGCATATTAATTTATCCAGCCTCGTGACGTAGTACTGTGGTTCTCGTCAGAGACCATAGAGATTGTATGTAAAAAACTACCGATAGAAATGTTCATTTTCTCATGGGTTTTTTACAGGTTTAGACCCAGTTGAGGGAACTTCTCGTAAGAGAACAACATTTCTGACCCTCTGATGCAAAAATATCTATAGAACCCCTTTTATTTTCAGAGATAATTGAGATTAGGTTTCATTTCTGATAACGTTACTCAAGCAGTACCAATTTAGATAATATCTTGGACAGTCTGTGACACGTCCTCATAGGGTCATGTGGATAAATTTTGGTTAAAGCCCTAGTTATTTAGTGGATAATGAATATTTTTAATTTTAAATATATTCAACAATTACCTTTAATACCCTCTACATAGTCGTTGGCCGCAAAACCCTAACACTCCATATTAACACCAGATGATATTTATCCGTATTAATACCCATTATGACCAAGGAGTCTATCAATTTAAGGATATGACACGTTTTCGATCAGTTTGAAGCATATCTTAGTATAAATTATTATGGAGGGAGTGTTAGAAATTACAATCTTTAATTATCCGATTTCTCAATTTTTGCATGCCTTGATGCAAATCATAACTTTGAAGTAGGGTGCAGTATAATTAAGGTAAATACGAGCATATACGTTAAACAGTCACCGTCTGTTTAAGCACTTCATATGTCTGTCTATTAATCGTCTTGCTCTTTACGAATGAAAACATCTCTTTGTTATTTTTAAACGTCAAAAGCAATTGGCCACATGTACGCAATGTGAAATTGCAATGGCGCTATGTACAGAGCACACCATTTACGCTCCCATAGCGTCTGTACTGCTCGGTCACATCGCCACCTATTCCGTATCCGCATCCCTAATTGGCCGGCTATTCTTAGACATGCGCTACGTCATGGGACTCCCCAGCAGCCAAACGCTGTGTTAAAGGCTTGAACAAGGAATTTAAAAAAAAAACCGTTTCTCGGTACCCTGGATATCGCAAAATCGACGAATAAAGTGGTCGATCTGATGTTAGAAACGGGTTCCTCACAAAAAAACACCCCTTAGCTCATTAGTTTTTGAGTGCCTGGAGTGTGGCTCAACTGACAGCGGCATTCGATAATTGAGCCAGCTATTAATGTTAGAAAAAAATGCTTGTATGGATCGTATTTTCACGATTTTTCGTCTTTTTTCAAAATAACCTATATTATAAACTAGTCAGCTAACTAGACAATTTAGTTAGGAATATTTTGGTGCGTAAATCGTTACGATAGGCCAAGTGTTTTGCGCAATATCCAGTGTACCGCAATGTACAAAAAATCCGAATCAACGCTATCTGACACTGTGTGTACGTGGAGCTTCCCACGCTCAGTCTTTTATGATGTGGTTGATAACTCCTAGCGCAGTGAAGATTTGCCAAGGTTTGCCAAGATTCAACAATGGCCGCCGCTGTGTGCCAAGACGACACGTAAATGGGGTGAGAGGGCAATGTATGGCAATGACCTAAAATATAAAATATTCAATTAGCATTTAACATGATTTTGACGTAATCTAAATCTCTCTTTAAAGGGATATTTTTTATGAGATACACATTTTTCTAAATGTTGTAGAACACCAGCCATGAGGTTTCGAAGGTCTTTTTAGACAAACAAGTAAAACAAAAACTTGGCCGTTATCCAGCATCATTTAATGGCCTAAATTGTATTCCGTCTTGAAGTCTCGAATGAAGAGCATACAGAAATTTTACGCAAAGCAACGGGTGTAAACTACAAAATTACAAAACAACATTTCATGATAAAAATATTTTTCATCATAAAATGAACATGTTACACTAAGAAGTGAAAACATGAAACAGGAACAGAAACAAAACAAAAACAGCCACATGTATCTGTTCAGTAGGACAATCTTTCATCTCAATGAATGACCTTTCTTTACTTGATTTTTTATTTTTTTTAATTGTATTGGGTTTTAGTAAATATAGAGTGTGGATTTTTTCCTAAAAAGTCTCCCAAATGTTAAAAACCATGGTTTCGTCCCCTGAATATGTACTACTATCCGGTATGAGCAAAAGGTGCGACGAATTTGATACCAACAACTTACCAACAGAAATCGGAGATGTGAAGCGGTGCTGAATCTTCACTCGAACTGCCACCGTACCTTCTCTTTCCCCAACTTGGTATTGGGGTTCTTCAATATAAAAGCAAGCTGATTTCGAAATAAATAGGAATATTTAATATGTGTGAATGTATTAATATTAAGGATATTTTAAATGCAAGTTTAAAGTTAGACCTGGTCTAAGTCAAAATTAGTTTTGTCCAAAATTGACAGTTATTTACATTTTCTTCATAAGTAATAAAGGACATTAAAATTCAAATTTCAAAATAAATACAAAATACCTCATGCAATGCAAAGGAAAATGTCTTTTCTGGTGGGACTAAATTACACTTAGACCAGGTCTAACTTTAGACCCAGTCTAACTCTTTTGTGCATGTATACGGATGTTGCCATATTAGTAAACGATAATCCGGGACTTGTTTATAAATTAGAAATGACCATGAAGTGATCGTGAAAGTATTCAAACTTTCGGGTACGAACATCCCCTCGTATTGCCAGGAATGTGTGCTACTATGTTAGGATGCAACATGGTGTCAGAATTGTGTGAAATACGCAGGCACACTCGAATTACGTAAGCTACACTGTTAGGAACGGGCTCGCTTTAAAAAAAAATAGCATAATTGCTTTGTGTATTTACAGAAACCTTTAGAATCTAGAGTTTTACAGAGATGTTGCTAATAAATTACAGTCAAAGCTGTAAAATTACAGATTTACCGTAACTTTATAACATATTGATGGCACTTGCGGTAATGTGCGTATCCTTTAGCAACTATGATTCATTCTCTCTCTCTCTCTCTCTCTCGATATATATATAGATAGAGGATGTGGGTGTGTGTGTGTGTGTGTGGGTGGGTGTGGGTGTGGGTACGTGTGTGTATGTAATGTACATAAACGCAGTTCAATAATGCAATAATTTACCATTATCGTCAATGATGTACACAGTTGCTACCATAGGATGAATTAGAGTACCGCCTGAAGGATTGTCTAACGATAGAGTTAAGCTTTCCAAAGGTTCTTCGATGTCATCAGCATTAATACTGAAGGTCAAGTCGAAGAAATCTACATCGGTTCCAAATGTGGCTCGTGTAGTACCCGGTACAGTGTAGTCTACATTACCATTAGTAGCAGTTACATCATCTACGTCTACGTCTGAATTATGAAATAAAGGTATTTGGAAAATAAAAGTTAGCAAAAGAGGTGGGTCTGAGTAAATGTTGGCCTATTAGAAACTACAAAAATAGTCCGTCATAGAGAAGTCAACAAACCGGATCATTGGGATCATTCGACAACTGGTAAATTTCATCATACGGGTGCAACAAAGTCGTAAGTGCAGCAGCTGCCATGTGATACATCTGTATGCTGTTATGCATTAGAATGACTCTAAATTATCTAAATAAGTCAGTGGCTCTTGAAATGGTACTTAAGGCCAAAGGTCAATTTCCTTTTGCACAGGGGTCATAATCTGAAATTGCTCCAATTTTGGTAAAAAAAAATGAAAGACGTTGTTCATCTAGAATAATGTGTCAAATAGTTTGTAGCATCTGTAATGCATAGTTATCATGTTATGCGACAAAATAGGTCATAGGTCAAACTAATCCAATTGGTGTTGACCTTCTTTGACCCATATCTCGGTAAGCAAACATTTAACATAATCACAACTATACTTTTTGGGAGTCCTCTTTCCTCATGCAATAGTTTACAAGTATTTAAAATATAATCAGAATAATTTTTAATATTGCCCCCCTGTACAAATTGAGATTGACCTGTTTTTACGATTTTGGTCATTTTTACCCTAGGCAAAATATTAGTATATTTTTCCTTTGCCAATATTAAGAGAATATATATAAAAGCATCTGTGAGTTTTACAACATAGGTTGAGCATAACATTGCTTTTTGAAGTAATATATGAAATTGCAAAACAATTCTATTGACTTTATATGCAAAATTTAAAATCCATAGAACCAATATCAAAATTCAGTTGATGTGAAAATGCTTATCCGAATCATTTTGGCAGGCAAAATGGCCATAGAATCTACTCATCTTGCAGTTACTGTCCATTTTCCCTATTCACTGTGCACACAGTGCATTCAATAGGCCTATGACCTTTCATGCGTACTATGTGCTTAACACATAGGACATGAGAAAACTCACGTCGTTGCGAGAAAAGTGCTCAAGGGATTTTCTTGGTAGAAGCTCTATTTGTAGAATATATTATCATCAATAACATATGTGAATTTTATTATGATAGAATATTCAGAAAAATCCGAAAATGGTTGATTTATAAAGAGTGGTATTTTGGTAGGGTATAATGCTAACTCCATGGCAAAAATCACCAGTGATTGCTGGGCAGGTTCAAGAGGGCGCCATGGACAAACGGTTAGACCTATACTTTTCGTAGAAGCTGACAACCACGATAATCTTATTTTCTACATGGTGATGTAATTTGGTTGACATACGGTGCTGAAAAAGATCCGAAACGACCATTTCTAACAAGGCTTTCAACGTGTGTAAAAACAGGCCTACTCGCCAATGTTCATGCACACAGTGTGTGGGTAATCGCTCATCCATAGCATGTCATTGATCAGTGATTGGATGGTGCCCTGTGAAGTGGGAATCATTTACATACGATCAACTTATGAATGGATTCATGTCACAATGATTTGGTTGGGTGGGCAAAAGGTCGAGGCCCGTTTACTATGTCATTTTGAAAAAAGTGGTCATATGCCCACCCCTACCAATGGTCGTAGGTGGTACACACTATACATTTTTGGAATTCTTATGACTAGATGGGCAATATGGCATATATTTCAACTTGATTGGAGCATTTTAAACGTGTGACCCCTGTCTAACCTTAACACTTAAGTGACCAGGGGGGTTCCTAGGGACCCTCCAAATTTGTTTTTGCGCTGGCCGCTTTACGCGTGGGTTTTTCACACTTCTTTTCATACCAAAAAAATTAAAATCGGCCAAGCCGTTAATGAGTTAATTACTTAGTGAGGGTCCCATGGAACCCCCCTTGGGCACTAACGGAAGTCAACTGAGAATATTTAAAAAAAAATCAAAGAACCAAAGCAATTTTTTTTGCTGATATATGTTCACACATACATATAAGTAAACAATTAATAGTAACATTAAAATAATTAACCCTTTATGTGCTGAAAACAAACAATTTCATTGTGGACGTTGCTAAACCGTTACTATATAAAGTCTATGGGAAAATGATGTGTATTTTGCAACACCGTTAAAAATACAGGATTCCTAAAACTTCAAGTTTTTTGTTAATATATGTAATTTGGGTCTTCTAGAGTAGATATTAAAATAAAATAAGTTTTCAAAAAGTTTCATGTAAGCGCAAGGCTCATTTGAATTTTCCGTCTTTTTGCCCATTTTTCGCGTGTTTTGAAAACAATGTTTTGCCCCTAATTTGCAGCCCAAATAACAAATTTCATTTTTATTGCTGGTTTGGGGTTGCCTTATGACCTTTCACATGTGGTATAAATTTCTTGCAAAAATTCCCTCGGGAAAGTGGTTTCCTTGGGGGGGGGGGCATGGAACCACCCCCCCCCCCTTGGGCACCAACGGGAGTGAAAACCCCTTGGTCACTTAAGTGTTAAATTGGCCCCTATTGAATAAGTGATACAACAATTTGAGAGTACTAACTACCAAGGGTGTTAAACCTTTTCTGTAGTGAGGGTAAACGAACTCCTTACATAGGACCAATATGATATTCTCTTCCTGCTCTAACTAGACAAGAAATTGTACAGATAACTTAAAAGTTGAGTCCTGTTCAGTAATGTGTGTATCCAACACACTTGTTAGTGAATTTCTTGACATTCTCATATCAAGGCACTTGTTCAAATCGTCAGCAATCTGAATGCTGACCGGTAATTTGGCCGAAATTCTACGAAAGGGAGGTCAACGCATATCGCAAGCCATAAAGGCCATAACGTATTGCCGCAACGCGTTGTGAGAAAGCAGCAACGCGTTGCAGAAATTTCACAAAGCGGTGTCGGCCAATTAGAATGATGAATCTCAGTGACATATTTAAAAAAAATAGACCCACAACGCATTGCAATCTATCTAGTATCTAGCAACGCGTTGCGAGCTTCACAACGCGTTTCAAGGTCCACAAGGTATAAGGAGTTTTACGTGTTGTCGCAACGCGTTGCGACATTCGGTAACGCGTCGCGATGTCGGCCAACGCGTTGTCGAATCTTACAACGCGTTGCAAGCCTTCACAACGCGTTGCTAGCTTACAACGCGA
Organism: Ophioderma brevispina; assembly: GCA_023653785.1. NCBI lineage: Eukaryota > Metazoa > Echinodermata > Ophiuroidea > Amphilepidida > Ophiodermatidae > Ophioderma > Ophioderma brevispina. The sequence continues at coordinate 28,903 of JAMKCH010005161.1, read as the reverse complement.
GGCCATAAGAGTCATAACGCATTGCCGCAACGCGTTGTGAAGGTTTGCAATGTGTTGTGAAGGTCGCAACGCGTTGTGGGATTTATATACGTCACAGAAATTCATTCTTTTGATTGGCCGACACTACAATCCGTTGCGGCAATACATTATGATCCCTATGGCTTGTGGACCTAAAATGGTCCTTTTTGGACGTTTTTGAACATCTCGCCAAAAAGTTGACATTCTTGTCAAATAAAAGCAATCATCAAAATGTGGGCCATCAATTCCATTGAGCGTCTGTGGTACCAGCGTAACTGTTCTGCGTATGCCCGTGGCAATGCAGAGGGTAGTTAGCGTGCCACTGTTTAAAGTAGAAATAGGCTGCTATCCCTCAACAGCATTTGACTAGACACATCAACACCATACGTAACCGATGGCAGGAGGTCATTGGCAAGCGTGGACATACACACTTTACTGAAGAGTACTTAACTTTTAAGTTACCTATTTGTCAATTACCCGAAGTAATGATATATTTATTTGGAAATGCTCTTTTTGTTCAATTTGCGTTCAGTAAGCCGTGAAGTAACGGATACCTCTAATTTAATAGTCGGGTGGATATGGTCCAAATTATGCCCTGACCGTAAAGTTGAGTATATACACAATGTTTTTGCTGAAAATGATAGATGAAGGTGTGTAGAATAAGAATCTGCCGGGTGCCACCTTGGCATCCTTGGGCATTTTGAGAAATCCAAGATGGCGTCGCCATAAATGATAATTATATATTCAACCCTATATTATCAAACTATGGGGTTACTAGCTATACTATAGGATCCAATGAACAAGTGTATGGCACTTGTAACATTAAGTCAAACTTCAAATTCAAAATGGAAGCCAAATCTAATCAATTTAAAATATGCCCTATAACAGCAAATACCTGCGATAAAAAATAAACATGAAGTACTTAGATTATGTTGTTAGACACAATAAATGTATCTATGATACTTTGAAAGTTGTAACATGACGTCAATCAATATGGCAGCCAAAAACGTGAATATCTTCAAAAAACACTTTACACAAATTTCTAAATATTACCTTTTTTTTTTTTTTTTTTTTTTGGGCCATCAATTCCATTGAGCGTCTGTGGTACCAGCGTAACTGTTCTGCGTATGCCCGTGGCAATGCAGAGGGTAGTTAGCGTGCCACTGTTTAAAGTAGAAATAGGCTGCTATCCCTCAACAGCGTTTGACTAGACACATCAACACCATACGTAACCGATGGCAGGAGGTCATTGGCAAGCGTGGACATACACACTTTACTGAAGAGTACTTAACTTTTAAGTTACCTATTTGTCAATTACCCGAAGTAATGATATATTTATTTGGAAATGCTCTTTTTGTTCAATTTGCGTTCAGTAAGCCGTAAAGTAACGGATACCTCTAATTTAAAGCAACATACATACGCATACACAAAAACAGACAGTTACCCATATAAGTATTTACTAATCAAGAAAAAAATTCCTACATGAGAAATTAGGAGCGGTTGAGTGGGACTTATTCATTATTTGTGCTGTGTTAGTTAAAGGCATCGATTTTTGTTTGTTTTTTAGCTTGTTTGCTTATTTGCTTGTTTGTTTGTCTGTTAGGTAGGTTTTTGTTGTTGCTGTTGTTGTTGTTGTTGTTGTTGGTTGATTAGTTGGGATTGTTTAGGGGTTGGTTTGGTGAAACCAGTTGCCACAGTTGAATGAATCTGATATTTTTAGTCAGTCAGTTACACAGTTGCCTACCATAGAGGAATAGAGTACCGCCTGAAGGATTGTCTAACGATAGAGTTAAGCTTCCAAAGGTTCTTCGATGTCATCAGCATTAATAATGAAGGTCAAGTCGAAGAAATCTAATCGGTTCCAAATGTGGCTCGTGTAGTACCGGTACCGGTAGTCTACATTACCATTCGCTAGCAGTTACATCATCTCGTCTTCCAGTCTGAATTATGAAACTAAGGTATTTGCGGAAAATAAAAGTTAGAAAAAGAGGTAGGTCTGAGTAAATGTTGGCATATTAGAAAACTACAAAAAATAGTCCGTCATAGAGAAGTCAACAAACCGGATCATTGGGATCATTCGACAACTAGTAAATTTCATCATTACGTGTGCAAAAGTCGTAAGTGCAGCAGTACATGAATGACATCTGTATGTGTTATGCATTAGAATATAAATTAATCTAAAATAAGTCGTGGCTATTGAAATGGTACTTAAGGCAAAGGTCAATTTCCATTTGCACAGGAGTCATAATCTGAAATTCTCCAATTTGGTAAAAAAATGAAAGACGTTGGTTCATCTAGAATAAGGTCAAATAGTTTGTAGCCATCTGTAATGCATAGTTATCATGTTATGCGACAAAATAGGTCATAGGTCAAACTAATCCAATTGGTGTTGACCTTCTTTGACCCATATTCGCGGTAAGCAAACATTAACATTATTTCACAATCTATACTTTTTGGGAGTCCTCTTTCCTCATGCAATAGTTTACAAGTATGTAAAATATAATCAGATGCCCCCGGTTTACAAATTGAGATGACCTGTTTTACGATTTTGGTCATTTTTACCCTAGGCAAAATATTAGTATATTTTTCATTTGCCCATTTAAGAGAATATATATAAAGCATCTGGGAGTTTTACAAACATAGGTGAAAACATTGCTTTTTGATAATATATGAAATTGCAAAAATTCTATTGGCTTTATATGCAAAATTTAAAATCCATAGACACAATATCAAAATTCACCCCCCCCCCCCCCCCCACGTTGATGTGAAATGCTATCCGAATAATTTGGCAGGCAAAATGGCCATTAGGAACTCTTATCATCTTGCAGTTAGTGTCCATTTTCCCTATTCACTGTGCACACATTGCATTCACATAGGCCTATGACCTTTCATGCGTACTATGTGCTTAACACATAGGACATGCGAAACTTCACGTCGTGCGAGAAAAGTGACTCAAGGATTGTCTGGTAGAAGCTCTATTTATTATCATCAATAACATATGTGAATTTTATATGATAGAATATCAGAAAAAATCCGAAAATGGTTGATTTATAAGATGGATTTTGGTAGGGTATAATGCTAACCCATGGCAAAATTCCCAGTGTTGCTGGCAGGTTCAAGAGGGCGCCATGGACAAACGGGTAGACTATACCTTTCGTAGAAGCTGACAACCACGATAATCTTATTTTCTACATGGTGATGTAATTTGGTTGACATACGTTACTGAAAAAAAGATCCGAACACCATTTCTAACAGGCTTTCAAACGTGTGTAAAACAGGCCTAATCGCCAATGTTCATGCACCAGTGTGTGGGTAATCGCTCATCCCATCGCATGTCATTGATCAGTGATTGGTGGTTTCCTGTGAAGGTGAACATTACATAGGATAATTAATGAATGGATTCATGTCACAATGATTTGGTTGGGTGGGCAAAAGGTCGAGGCCCGTTTACTATGTCATTTTGAAAAAATGGTCATTATGCCCACCCCTACCATGGTCTGTAGGTGGTACACATATACATTTTGGAATTCTTATGACTAGATGGGCAATATGGCCAATATTTCAACTGATTGGAGCATTTAAACGTGTTATGCCCCTGTCTAACCTTAACACTTAACTGACCAAGTGGGGTCCTAGACCCTCCAAATTTGTTTTGGTGGCGCTTAAGCGTGGAGTTTTTCCGCACTTCTTTCATACCAAAAAAGTAAATCGGCCAAGCCGTTAATGAGTTAAGTAGTTAGTGAGGGTCCCCATGGACACCCCCTTGGGGCACTAACGGAAGTCATACTGAGAAATTTTTAAAAAAATCAAAGAACCAAAGCAAATTTTTTTTGCTGATATAGTCACACATACATATAAGTAAACAATTAATAGAACATAAAATAATGAACCCTTTATGTGCTGAAATCAAACAATTTCATTGTGGACGTTGCTAAACCGTTACTATATAAAGTCTATTGGAAAAATGATGTGATTTTGCAACACCCGTTAAAAATACAGATTCCTAAAACTTCAAGTTTTTTTGTTTAAATATAGTAATTTGGGTCTTCTAGAGGAGATATTAATTAAAATAAGTTTTTCAAAAAGTTTCATGTAAGCGCAAGGCTCATTTGTTTTCCGTCGTTTTTGCCCACTTTTCGCGTGTTTTGAAAACAATGTTTGCCCCTAATTTGCAGCCCAAATAACAAATTTCATTTTTATGCTGGTTTGGGGTTGCCTTATGACCTTTCACATGTGGTATATTTTTCGTGCAAAATTCCCTCTCGGGAAAGTGGTTTGCCATTGGGGGGGTGGTATGGAACCACCCTCCCCCCCCCCCCCTTTGGGCACCAACGGGAGTGAAAACCCCTTGGTCCTTTAAGTGTGAATTGGCCCCTATTGAATAAGTGCTCCACAATTTGGAGAGTACTACCTACCAAGGGTTTAAACCTTTTCTGTATGTGAGGTAACGAACTCCTTACTAGGACCAATATGATATTCTCTTCCTGCTCTAAATAGACAAGAAATTGTACAGATACTTAAAAGTTGAGTCCTGTCATAATTTGGTGTATCCACATACTGTGTTCGTGATTTCTTGACATCTCATAGCAGCACTTGTTCAAATCGTCAGCAATCTGAACTCTGACCGGTAATTTGGCCGAAATTCTACGAAAGGGAGGTCAACGCATATCGCAGCCATAAAGGCCTACGTATGCTGCAACGCGTTGCGAGAAAGCAGCAACGCGCTGTTCAGAAATTTCACAACGCAGCGGTGTCGGCCAATTAGAATGATAACTTTGAGTGACATATTAAAACAAATAAACCCACAACGCATTGCAATCTATCTAGTATCTAGCACCGCGTTGCGAGCTTCACAACGCGTTTCAATGTCCACAAGGTATAAGGAGTTTTACTTTGTTGCCGCAACGCGTGCGACATTTCGGTAAACGCGTCGCGATGTCGTCCAACGCGTTGTCGCATCAAAACGCGTCCAGCCTTCACACGCGTTGCTAGCTTACCACGCGAGGCCATAAGAGTCATAACGCATTGCCGCCGCAACGCGTTGTGAAGGTTTGCAAGTGTTGTGAGAGGTCGTCAACGCGTTGTGGGATTTTTATCCGTCACAGAAATTCATTCTTTTGATTGGCCCGCCACTACAATCCGTTGCGGCAATACATTATATTCCCTATGTCTTGGGACCGAAAATGGTCCTTGTGGACGTTTTTGAACTCTGCGCCAAAAAGTTGCATTCTTGTCAAATAAATCATCATCCAAAATGTGGGCCATCCAATTCCCATTGAGCGTCCTTGGTACCAGCGTAACTGTTCTGCGTATGCCCGTGGCATGCAGAGGGTAGTTAGCGTGCCACTGTTTAAAGTAGAAAGAGGCTGCTTATCCTCAACAGCGTTTTCACTAACACATCAACCCCATACGTACTTACCAACTGTCACCCACCAATGGGACAGATAACCACCTCTACGAATTCTAACGGTTAGCGATCCGCTCGTTCTTCCACCACATAAACATCTTCTTCCAATGTAAAACCAAACTTGAACAAAACGCGAAATATATCATCATTAAATGTCCTATAAAGTGCTAAAATGATACATGTACAGTAAGAAAAGATGATGTCGCTTTTATACATACCACTGACACATTTGAAAAATAGTGAGGCCCCTCGAGATTTTTCAAAGTCGATATTTTTGCATGGTTGTAAAGCTTTTACTTTATATCCTCACCTGAATGATATAAGACCAAATCATTGCCCTTATGGTTAAAAGAACGATTTTATAATTAATTCGCCGGCGACGGTGTCACATTAGCATTGGTAGCTCATCTTGTAGGTGCGCGTCTGTTCAGATAGGAGCTGTAAGGTAACACGCAGCGAAGCTCGCGCAAACACATACGAGCTCCATATATGTGAGCTGGCACAAGATTGTTGTGTGCTTGATGGAGCTCGTAAGGATCGTCTTGTCCAAATCGATATCACACACCTAAAAAATTAACTCCCCACCCCTGGAATTTGCCTGTCAAGTTCACACGATACTGATTTGTATACAATAAGGAATAAGTAGAGGCGATGTTTTTTTACGCGTATTTTGACACCTCATTTGGTCGATCGATGGAGTACAGTTGAAGTTATGCCCACGTGACCGAGCCCACCCCAGATTCAAAGTTAACAGTAAACCCTATTGACGATCATATCTTCACGATCTTCCAAAAGGCCCATCGACCAAAGTCCCATTTCGAGATATCGCTTGAAGGTTTCGAGAATTATGAACTTGCATATCAAATTGAAACATTTTAGGCACTGATTTTATGTTGGACCATTGAACGTTCGTCATTTTGAGCACGCTTTCTCATCAAGTATCCTTTGTTCTCCTTGTCAATTTAATTACAAAGTGACTGGTCTGTTTGCAAAAACTAAAAAACGTCCTCTGTTTCATGTCAAAGGAGACAATGCACATTGAGCCGTTTGGCGTACTCAAAAGGAGTCGATCGATCGCCTCAGTCGGCGGTATTCACATGTTGAACATACTTTTGCCTGCGGATGGCGCTAGAAATGACTATGCTTTTTGGACGGTTTTTTAATTTTTATGTCTCATTACAGGCAAAATAAGTGCCAGTGAAATAGAAAGCGGCAATATGAGGTTTCTACACTTTTTATTTTGTATTAGAATTGATTTAATCAAATGTTTAATACCATGTAAAATATAATACATCAAGCTTAATATACTTAATTTGAATGAAAAAAAACCCTGTAAAAAAAGATGATTTTACGGGGTTTTGTTGGAAGAATTGCTGCCAGAATTTTCTTGTAAAATTTATAGCATTTTTTTCTAGTAAACTTTAGTACTTAATCGTATAATTGAAAATTCATAATACTGAATGTACGATAATGTTGATTCTCGAACGGAAACCTGTAAAAGATGGATTTTACGGGGTTTTGTTGGAAGAATTGCTGCCAGAATTTTCTTGTAAAATTTATAGCATTTTTTTCTAGTAAACTTTAGTACTTAATCGTATAATTGAAAATTCATAATACTGAATGTACGATAATGTTGATTCTCGAAAAAAAAAATCGAATAAAAGCTCCAGTTGTAGTCGTTTTATACGCCTGGTAAATTGGACATAAAATTTACAGTATTTTGCTGTATTTCCAAATTGTAGCATCGGCCCACATGTGTAAGTACACTAAAGACATCCAAAGCGTATGTCTAGCGTTTGAAACCCTGGGTTTTGTGAATTATTGGACATAATAACTTTCATAAACGTTAAGTGGAAGAAGTTGTGATGTCACAGTTTAATGTTTATTGCTTGAAGGTGTATATTTTGATACTTTTTGTAGAGTAAAAGGAATCAAAGATCACTAGTTTATCAAGAAGAAAGCTTTATCTTACTATCAAGTCATTTATATTTGTATTAAATTTACGAGGCGTTCGGACGAAATCACTTTAATTCTAATGATCGACACATACAACACGTGTTTATAATGAATAATGTTATTTTAAGTACAATTAAACTAAAAACAACGCTTTAATCACATGATATCTTTTACATTTATAATTATTAAATTTTCAGTAGTTCCAACTGTCACTGAAAATAAATACAAGATTCATGTACTTTCAAGTAACGAAAACCATAGGAAGAGTATATTAGCAATTAGTGTCAAATGACGTATCTAAAACTCGTAAAAATAGACGACTTCGGGGTGTATATCAGAACAATTTGAAATGAAAGTGATATTCCCATGGATATTATTTAATTTTTGTCATCAAACAGATCATTGCGTATATGTTTCACCTTTGGAGTCATAGCACTCTTAGAGTAGTTGCTCTTATACTTTCTGTTGTTGAAAACTTTCTATATATGAGTAAAAAACTAACCATTTTGAGGTTAGGATGGCAGTTTGCCGACAAGACTTCTGACATTTGATTTCAATTCGAATTGCCATTTCTGATTATCAAAGGGGTATTTATTGAAAATGCAGAATGGGAATTTTCTCATGTTATACATCTTTCGCTATTGGAATTGAAAGGAAAATAATTTGCTGTATCTACTCAATAAGCGTAATCGGGTTGCATTCAATTGTATTGAATAATTTCAATGAGTAATCTTTTAAGTTACCATTAATCATGTATTTTAATTGAGATGGCTGAAAATGTGAATGATAATTTGTCTACATGTACTCATTACTTTATTGCGCTTATTTAGTAAACACAGATAAATTATCAAGTTAGTGAAATTATTAATCAACTAAGTTGCTGGAACTCAAAATAATATCGTAGGTATGTGGGAAAATATAGGAAAGAAAAGAGGAAACACGAAAAAGATGTTGACGTTCTTTGTTTTACATTGCAGCATTGATCTTAACCCTCGTCTACTCAAGGGGGTGGTTAGCACCCCCTTTAGGTTTTCCCCGGCTAGCTAAAGCCCCCTTTTTGGTGCCAGATTATTTAATATAATTGTCAATTACATTAAATAATGTAATGTAATTGTCAATTGACATATTTCGCTCCTTTTTATCCAAAACAAACATCCACCGGGGTATAGAAAAGATAAAGGTGATTCCAAAGAAAAGGTTAGGAATATCACATTTTCATGATGGGAAATGACTAGTTTTATATAATGAGAGCATTTTAGTGCTATAATAAGGTGTTTGGGTCGCTAAAATTGCGAAATATCAATTTCCACCCTATATTCAGTATTTTCGCACTTTCCTCAACATATGACGTCATAGTGACGTCATAATGGGGATGTTGGTACTTATTTTGGTACAAATGGAAATAAGAAACGCTAAGCTATCCTTTGGTACCAAATTTACAGGAATCGGATTTTCAGTAACGGAAATCACAGGGGGTGGTAACCACTCCATCCCCTTCGGGAGTTTTGTTTTAAAACAATGGCTCGGGTAGACGAGGGTTAATTTGGCTGTAAATTAATCATGTAAGTAACTTTCCAAAGGTAAGCCTATCTTACTATGAACTAAGGAATCAAACCTGCAGACCCGCTTATATGAACCCAAATACCTACTGTAATAACCACGATACTATGCTACCATAAAAAGGATATATAAGACATTGAATTTATGTCTAACTTATTCCTTTCAAATTAATGTATTGAAAATTCACATGGATAAATATCATACCAAAACGTGTAAGGTTTTTTGAACTATCTATAAAAAAAAAATTGAAGTGATTAATAGGCTACTACATTTAGTCTTGTTATGTCCTTTCTGGGTTAAAAATTATCTTGTTGTTTAACTTTGAATTAACCAACTTAGCTGATTTGAAATCTTGACTTTTTACAACTTCCACAATCAATTAATTATGCCGCAGCGGGTGTACACTGAGTAAATGTTACTATTTTTGCATAAAAAAAAAAAAAATTTAATCGTAACTTAATACATGTATTTTTTGTGTTATCACTTCTCAAAGGAAATAAGGGTATTTGTGAAATTATTCTCATGAAACGTATAGTTTTGCATCTACAAAATAAAAGTCATTTAACTATTATGTTCTAAAGCAATAAAAGATAATAATCAAATAAAACTCAACTGGCTCGATTCAAAACTGAAGGCCCTTTTTGCCGTGCTCATCGCCCGATCGTCGTTAGACAGTCAAGACATCCTACAATCTACGTCTGGTAAGATCACATGCAGCTAAAATCATATTTTTTGTTTATACCGACTACTAACATGCATATTGTATTTACGAAAATAAGTGCGCTTCACAGTAAAACAAAGCTCAGAAAGACAATACTTGACCGTATTAAAATATAGTAAAATACTTTTTTGTCCAATTTTCGAGGCCTATTACGACTCAGAGAGGCTCGTATTTGAACTTTGAATTCAACATTGTTATCACTATTCCTGGATTCTCAATTATATTTTTTAAGGAAAAATACATGTAAATCACTTATAGGAAATACTGGGAGCAATTCCGCCAACAAAATCCCATAAACACAGCTTTTACAGTTTCCATTAAATTCACTTTTATTTACAGTTAATGCTGTTTTAAAAAAAAAAATTACCGAATTTTACAGTATATGCACCTTTAATTTTGGTTGACCTTTGTGGATAGGCCTCCTAATAGGATTTTTCTCAGTGTTTTTTTTATTTCTCTACACATTCACCATCTCGGTATAACTCGCCAAATATATTTTTTCAGTGTTTTGATTGAATCGTTTTTACATATACTGTAATTTCACATTCAATTATTGGCAGAATTGCTGTCAGTAAAATTACTGGAAAAAATTACAATATTTTTGAGTGTGGCAAAATCGTCTCAGATACAGCTAAACACATTGTAATAAATATAAACTTCGACCAGACTTCTATAGCCCCCCCCCCCCCCCACCGTGTTGATCAAGCAAGGAGATGAATCGCCGCAGTATCCCATTGATCGAAGCTCTTATTAGTAGCCTGCGGTGGTTTTCAGATCAGCAACCGACGGCTGCAGATTGATCTGTTTGGAAGACTTTCATTTGGCGTTTGGGTATGATCCCCAAAGTGAAAATCTATTAATCTAAAAATGAAGGTTATTTTTGCTCAAATATTTGGTGGATATGAAAAGAGCTTGGGATATAGTATTAATACGCAAAAAACTAAAAAAAAAAAAAAATTTCGCCAAATGGTCGGATTGGCCTCTGTTTGGAAGAATATTGACGATCTTGTTACAAAAAAAAAGTGAAATCAGATGCAATCATCTGCTGAGTAATTCTCCTCATACACGGGCTTACTGCAACAGAGTAAAACGGATGTGTGAAAATAGAGAATATGTTTTACATTCCTGGCTGCCTGACGGCGATTAAAGACAACTGAGGAATTTTCAAAAGTCACAAATCGGATATCATTACTTCGGGCTGATTCAAACACTTAAACTAAGTTGAGTCTTAATTAATGTGTGCATCCAACACACTCAGCTTAGCGAATGATTCGGAACATTATTCTTATGGCAATATTCAGATAGCTGAAAAGTTGAATTGCTAACTGGTATGTATTACAATTCTTCGTACAAAGGTGATACCATATGCTAATACCGACTTTGACGATCATACTAAAATATGGTACAGATTGAAAATCAGTCCAATCCTCTTTCTGCATTGACACATTCTCCTTCTCTATAGGGCTAACTGCACTTTAAATCCGGGGTGGGGTCGGTCAAGTGAGCATAAAGCTCAACAGTACTTCATAAATACACAAAAGAGTGTCAAAATGCGAGTAAATAAACACCGCTTTTAATTACTTCCATAAGTTAATACGAGTATCGTGTGACTTGACGAATAATTTCAGGGGTGGGGAGTACTTTTTGGGTGGTTTAGGTGCGTAAAGTGATCGTAATTAAGTTCACTATGTGCTTGCAACGAGGCTTGTACGTGATTGCAAAACAAGCTTGCAACGAGCTTACACTAGCTAACAAATATGACGCGCCATTTTCATAAGGGATCGCGGATTTCATAGCTCCGGGGATTGGGGTGAGAACGGTGAGAAACACTCTCCAAACGTGAGGTTCTTTAAATCTTTATACAATTACCGGTTTCATTCAATATAGAGTTAGATTCGCTTATGTCGCCAATGAAAGCATTAACTGCGTTGGATAGGTAGAGCGTGAAACTCTCCGTGTCCTCAATATTGTTATCAGTTGAAATGGTAAAAACTCTATCCACTGAGTCAACACCGGTAGCGAAAGTGAGAGTATCAGGCAATGAGCCGCTGTAGTCTACCCCTTGAGTAGCCGAGCCGCCAGTGCGAACATTCATATCTAAGGTTAACAACAAAGTTTACAGAGCTAAATAGTTAGAAAATAATAAAGCAACATATACCCACATCGCATATCCTTCACAAAGGGAGATGTTTATATAATATAGAGTTATAACGTTGCAATAATATATTTGGTTTATATTGTTGTATTTGTCCAGCTTTTATTTTCGCTTGCATTGGTGCAAACACGATTCAAATCCATCGCGTCGTGTTAACGTTAATTAGCATGGGTCCCTAGAAGCCCCCCCTCCTCCTTCCGGTATGCACTAACTGGAGTGCCCATGACAAAAATGAAAAATCCTATATATAAAGTTACTGTGATTCTGATTTTCATAATGCATACACCTAGTGACATAAACAAAGTAAATAATTAATGAAAAATTTCTTGCAAAGTATGCATCACGCCATTGGTGCCATAATATTTTATACACATCATGTAGCGGTTTACTGTAGAAACATATGGTAAATTATACAGTTAACCCCCAAAAATATAAAATGGGATGAAACATTTATGTTTGTGCTTAATGTGGTAAATATAGTCCACCTTCACCAATTAAAGCAATCAGTACAAGTCTAGGTGAAGCAATGCCATAGAAAATGCAGAAACGAATTAGTGTCGTCATCGCACATTCTGACGCAAAATTAAAATCAATGATTTGCCCCTAGTTGTCTTACTGAACAATATTTTTCATGATTAATTTCTTGATTGTTAATGTCTTTGAAAGCTTCTAACGTGTGGTGGATTGCATCTAAAATGTGGGTAAGGAAAGTGGTTATAAAAGGGGGATCACTAGCCCCCCCCCCCCCATGCACTAACGGAAGTGCAAACCCCTTATGCAGTTAGGTGATAATATAATTACCGACAAGTACATCACTGGAATCCCACAGATACCCATCTCTTCTGATCCGCACCGTTAACGTTGAATCCCGTTCACCGACCTTGTATTGCGCTTCCTCGATAAAGACCCAAGCTGTCAACAATGTTTAGTAAATCGGTTTCAGGATATTGTGAAAATAACCTTTTTTTTTATCCTTGTATACCCGGTCAGGTTATGTCATATGAGGTGATAAGTTTAAAGAATATCAATTTAAACGGTAATTTAATTGTGGGTATCATATCCAGATGTTACCAACTACACAAAATTTTCGTTTCAAAACATAACACCTACTCATGTCAGTATGAAATCTCAGTGTAATGATAAGGAATAGCATTTACCAGTTTCGTCAAAAATGTAAACTGTTGTCCTTCTGGGAAAACTGATGGCATCATAGTTGGATGTTGGATCCACCATACCGATAACAAAATATTCCAAGGATTCCCTGACTGCATCAGGTGTAATTAAGAAACCCGTTTCTTCGTATTGTTCTCCGTTCTCAAAGGTAACCCTGAGAGAAGGTTGCGTGTAGTCTGAACTTGGAGACGCTGTAGAGCTAGCTTGGATAATATCCAGTTCTTGAATATATAAAGTAATATATATATATATATTATATATATATATATATATATATATATATATTATATATATATATATATATATATATAGAGAATATATACACACGGCCAAGCCAACAAACGTCCACGCCAAAGCTTTCGAATATGAATTATTCTTTATCAATGGCAATGAGGAACCTATATACAAACCAGAAAATTGATATACAAAATACACAATCTGTGGTGTTTACCAACTACAAGATATTCATATATGAAAAACACAATCTGTGGTGTTAACCAACTACAAGATATACAAGAACGCCAACTAGGCAAGATAACACAACCACCAAGGAGCTAACAAGGAGGAATATTAAGGCCGTTCGGCTTATTTGTTTTCAAAGTATTAATCCAAAACTTCTCCCTGTACACACGGCGGAACTTAGACTGGGATTTGAGGCATTCAATAACTGTTATCTTGAGACCACCTTTATGACGGCTGAAGTGGGAGGCTACGGGTTTGTCAGTATATGTTAAGAATAATGTTTAATAGTAGACCTGTGGTTACGCATGCGTTCACGAGCATCATATGAGAAACTATGACCTATATATATATATTTTTTAGGAGGGGGGGCTGGCCCCCCCACACAAAACTCATTATTCCTTCTCATTCACTTTTCCCTTCTCTTTCTCTCCCTCCTTCCCCTTCTCTCTCCTTTCCTCTTTCCCCTTTCTCTTTCCTTCCTTCCTTTCTTCCCTTCCGTTTCCCGGTAGATCCAGCTGATTTTCCCGGTAAGAGTGTTCGGGGGGGGGGGGCATTTTTTTTTTTTTTTTTTTTCCCCCCCCCCCCCCCCGCCTGTTACGCTACTGACAATACGAGTGAGGTATCTATCCATTACACAAAATGTGCTTTACTGTGAAGATTCCATTTGAAATGGAGAAAAATGGATCAACCGCGAAAATATTTCATATCTTCCCCATTTCTTCACCCAATGCCTTTATTTTTTCAGCATAGAAAGTCAAAAATGTGCAGATCATGAAAACATTACCTGCGTCACAGTTGCGTAAACAGGTCAGGGTAATTTTTTTTTCATACACAATTTTTTTATTCATTCCATATCGTGTATATAAAAATACGCTGTATTTTGCGTCTTTACTTTATTCGTTGACCGCCAGTTTCAACGAGTCTTTATAATATATCTACTGAGTATTCAAAGATTACCTATAGTTGATGTAGTCGACAGGTAACCTTCACGTCTTATGCCCACATTGACTGTGCCTCCTCTTTCTCCTATTAAATACGTGGCATCGTTGAAGAAGTAACACTCTAAGGCGAAAACAGTGACACATATTACAAAATTCTCATCACACATACATGCATTATGTAGGAATATGACAGCATATCTTATTATACACTTAAATGATACACTATATATTTTATGAAAGTTTTTTTCTATGGAAATTAAAAACATGCATATTGAAACATATGGTTTTGACCCCGGTGGTGTCACTTCCTATTCAAAGGCGTAACGTATGATCGTTCCCCAAGTCAAAAAATACCCCCTTTTTCGCGTGGTTTCAAGTACATTCTAAGCAATTTGGACCCCTTTTTTACATGAAAATTTTTTTTTTTTTTTTTTTTATATCTACTGAGTATTCAAAGATTACCTATAGTTGATGAAGTCGACAGGTAACCTTCACGTCTTATGCCCACATTGACTGTGCCTCCTCTTTCTCCTATTAAATACGTGGCATCGTTGAAGAAGTAACACTCTAAGGCGAAAACAGTGACACATATTACAAAATTCTCATCACACATACATGCATTATGTAGGAATATGACAGAAAATCTGGCATATCAAAAATGTATGAATGTGTTTCGTAAAAAAATGAAACCTAGGACAATATTGAATAAGCATTTATATACAACTTCTCCAACACAAGTCTTATCAATTTGTGAAGTGAAGTACCACAGTGGAAATACTAAGAATAGGCACAATGGACTATGTGTGCTTTTCTATTTCGTTAACACATAAGTGAACAATGTTTTTCTACACACGTTAGTGGATGGAGGGGGGTTCCTTGGAGTCCAGACCTCCGAAAAAAACACATTTGCCAAAGGAATAACTCTAAGAAACAATGCTATTCAAAAGGTCTGTTCAAACTTCAATGCGTTGCAGTGCAGTACTGCAATGCAGCCTACCAAAATCGTCACTGCAATCACTTGAAGTATGCCGCAACGCAATACAGTACTGCAGTAGTAGGGGTATAAACGAGAATCCCATTCTAGAAGTTCGGGGAAGAAGGTTACCCAGTTACCCAGTGCTCCGATTTTGTTGAAATTGATGTCAAATTGTTCGTCCTGCCTCATTTTACAATGTTTGACATTTGGTTTCGTAATCAGGTAATTAGCGGTCAAAATGTAACATGGTCTATAGGGGTCACCAAAACTTGACCTCAAATTGTATACAGAGCTGTCACTCAAAGAATTGAAATGAATTTTCTGCTTCAGTATGACCAGGGCAATAAAAAAATCTGAGCATTGGATTTTTTTGCCCCAGAATGACCTTGAACCTTATCAGGGCTGTAGCCGTGTAACTAAAGGTGGGAACATATACAAACTATACCTTTTTAATCCTTATAATGAGACCAATACATTGGTGTACATTTAAACACAATTGACTTGATTTTAAATTTACCCCTGTACTAATTTTACCCCTTATTTTACAAAGTTCCTCACATTTCCCAGAGGTTGGACCCAAAATTTCTGATTCAGCACCCTTCAAAATATAGAAATTCATCTTCAAACCTTCTTTCCCAAACTTCTAGAATGGGATTTCTAGTTTATGACCCTACTACAACGAAGTTACAATTATTTTAACTGGTGATGCATCAAGATGCAGTGGGGTGCAGTACGCCCATTTTGCGGGCAATTTTACTGCAATCCTTCGCAGGTTTACTGCAACGTACTGTAAACCGTGACCTACAGTGACCTGGGTTGACCTGGAGTCAATCGATTAGGAGTGCAGCGGAAGTGACGGAACATTGCAGTAAATATACTGCACAGCAATGCAGTGCAGTGGAAGTATGAAAGGACCTTAAGAAAGAAAAACAAATGAACAATAGGGGGAAACAATGATTTTCAATGCCAAAAAGCGACCATTTTGTGTTGCCATTTTCTTCACCATGATGAACTAAAAATATTAACTAATGGCTTTTGTGAGTTGAGAATAGATCAAGTTAATTAAGTATAACAATGAATTGGGTGTTTGATACGGTCTAGTATTTTTCACGGTAATTTTTGCAAACCATAGATTTTCCCACTCGTTTGTACAGGAAAATGATTCTGGATCAAATTACATGTAAGCATATAATTGGTTAAAGAAACATTTTAAATAAAATTAATTCTAAGGTATTTGTATATGGTAGACATATGTCTTCATACGTGTGTAGCCACTATACAGATTGCCCAGCCCCCCAAAAATGTATAATCAAACTAAAAAGTTTTTAAAATAATGCATATACTGTGCAATTCTTTGAGATATTTTGATTTTAATTTGTAGACCAGCTCTTAAGCTAAATCCTCGTTTTTATTTCATCCCCTTTGATGCACCGTCACCGGAGATATTGCCAATTGAACACAAAGGATAAAATACCACTTGGGCCGGTTTTACTAGAATGTTCAAGAAAGTAAAGGTATAAGGTGTGTAGCATCTTGTGGAAATAAACTGTTTTCAAACAAAAGAATATTGTAGAGATCAGAATATCATGCATTGAACAAATCAATATATTATTTTTTAGAACAGTTAAATCCCTAGAAATCCCTAGAGGACTCGCTCTCAGTGGGCCAATAATCATGAAATTCATGAAAATTTTGAGAATTTAAACAAGTCTCTGTTGATGAACGCATGTGTGGACAAACGCTCTGCAGGGCCAATCCCCCTTCCCCATTTTCCACTGCCTCCAAGATGCATGGGAGAAACATAATGACGAAACCAGTGTTGAACAAAGAACAGTAAAGGACTGGATGGTTGGAGTGTTTTTATGGTTCTACCTCCTGCTGAAACCTGGAGTAAAGCCGATTAAAAACATGCATATTCAAACTTATGGTTTTGGCATCGGTCTTAACGTGGTTTTACTTTATGGCTTAGTTATAATCACTGTGAAAAAAAAAATCCCGTGATGTTACCTGTTTCTTCAAGGATATACACAGTCGCCGTATTGGGTCTATCAATGACACTACCACCATCTGGACTGTGTAACGTTAGTGTGAAACGTTCCACATATTCACACTCATCGTCATTCAATATGTCAAGAGTGACCTCCGCCCAGTCTTGTCCTCTATCAAAAGAAACTGTCCTGTCAACGCCTGAGAAATCACTCCCTTCTAAGGCAGTGTCACTGTCTGTTTCAAGAACTAATGTACAATTATATAAAATATAGGAGATATAAAATAAAAGAAAAAAGGGAAACAGTTATATACAATGAGTGAAAAAACAAACATTTTTATAGTATTTACATTAGGCATTGTAAAGCTTTTCTATATGTAGAACCCTGTGTAAGTGGTACGCCCGGAGGGACACTTTTTTTGGCACATTTTTTGAAGAGCGCCCCCAATTTTCAAAATTTGATATTTTTGCACAGTTACGTTGGTAATTGTCAAGGAAACTATACCTGCGAACGAGAATGCTAAAAAAATACGTATTTATCACAAATAAGCGATTTTGTAATTAGAATTGGGATCCCAGATGACTTAACGGCAGAGCTGGAAATGCTACGTTTATGTCCGTCCATGATGAAATAGTGCCACCTCGAGAAAATAACCTCTAACTTGACTTGCCCGAACTATTAAAACAACTAATGGATGAGCGTAGACACGTACATGGCGCTATTTCCCGGCTATTTCGCATTGGAAGGCCGTTTCCAGCAGCCGTTGAATTATTATCGGGGATCCCCGATAATAATTATTCTAGTGCAAAATTCCTTCGTTTGTGACACATGACATTTTCGAGCTTAACCATTCACAGGTATAGTTTACTAGCCAGTTACCAATGCAACCGTGTAAAAATCTCCAAATTTTTGAAAAATTGGGGGCGCCCTTCAAACAAATGTGCTAATATTGCTTTAACCTGTTCAGGTAGGGATGTGCAATCCCGATTTCCGAATTTGGGGGCTTCCGAACTGATTTTGTCTCTCAAAGTAGGGCATTAGAAACAGAAAATTTGAGAAATTTGCTGGTTTTGAAACTGAAATTTGACTAATATTTACCTTATATGAAAGATATTTTTTCCCAAAAGGGACCTCTGCGAACTAACTAATTATGCTTCATGGGACCCTAAAGAACTTATGGGACTGATGGAGAGGCCCGAAATGGTAGTCTTTAGGGCTGCACATACCAGTATACCCCTTCTCTATGTCAGCCCCCCCCCCACCGAGTTGGTGCCATGCTTTTTAAAATTATTGTTCATCTTTGTAACGAAATTTTAATGGTGTGAAATTTGTCGTGAAAAATTATGAGAAAAAAATTTACAACAATATGTTTAACACTTAAGTGCATATTTTTTTGCACTCCCCTTGGAGCCTAAAGAGGGTCATGAAAACAATTTTTTCCATAGACATTTTGATATTACATCTTCTCGTACATTATGCATTAAAAATAACCTAATGGTTGTTTTGAGTTAAGGCCACTATATCAGTATTTTTTTTTTTTTTCAAAATGAAAAATGCCAATTTTGTCTCTAAATTACTAGTGTACGTTAGGTCATATCAGTACATTACAGGCTGATTCAAAAATAAGTTTACTCTTTTTTGTCGTGATTGTCGTCAGTTTATATTCACGCCAAATCAATAAAGCGTGAACAAGACAGATCCATTGATTTGCAACTTTTAGTGTAAAAAATGAACGTTTAGTATCTTTACTCATACACAAGAGTAGTAAAACAAACGATAATTAAGTTCATCTTTCAATTCATCAAGTATAGTTATAATGTAAACTATTTTTTCGTCGCAAACTTTTTCTGCAATTATGATTGTTCAAGAAGTGCGAAAATGCAATGAAGTGTTGCTTTGAACTTGTTTAAGAGAAGTCTACCAAGAGGAAACAGTAACAGAGACTCAAGAGATTCAAAATTCGATATCATTTCATTTCAAATTGTCAGCATTTATTATTTATTATTTTAATTTGGACAGAACTGTTCATTCTAATAACGTATTAGTTTACAAGAAATTCCTCACAGAGTTTTTACTAAAATACAATGAAAATGAGTAAACTTCATTTTGAATCAGCCTGTATATTAATGTTCTCTGTGAAAAACAGACACTTAAGCATTTTAAAGCCACCTTGAAGATGTCATTTTCGACTGTTTCTATACTTACAAAATGCGGAGCCCGACTTTATTAGTAAACATAGAAATCATAATTACTTGACAAATACGGCGTGTTACGCCTAGACACTTACAGGGGTGTTCACTACAACAATTTCCAATACAACAGTGCGAACAAATGGACTTTGATGAAAAATAGGGGCGCAATCTGTTTAAATTGTGAAAAAATCGCTGATAGTGGCATTAAACAATCCCTCCCCTAAACAATGACAGACGGTGTTTCTACACCAATTTCTGCGGAACAGGTCCGAAGCCTGTTTGGCAAAAAATAGTGAGAAAAGAGATCCAATACATAATGATGAAAGGAAATAGGTATAGACGTATAGAGATTTATTGATTGATTGGTTGGTTGGTTGAATGATTGATTGATTTACATCGTGTCATTGATGACGTGGTTCCTGTTTATTTCTAAGCATTCTAAAGTGTCCTCATTACTTGTCGGCTGACGCTACCAGACCTATCCTGCTGGTACCCCTCACGTCTGATACGTATCACGACCTCAGCGTCGCGTTCCGCAAACGTACGAGCCTCTTAAATTCACAAGCATGCTGAATAATATAATGACAATGATCAAAAGCAATGATTATATTACTATAATGAAATGCCTTTGCATTAGTAGTAGTAGTAGTAGTAGTAGTCAGTAGTATTAGTAGTGGTAGTTGGTAGTGGTAGTGTTAGTGGTAGGGGTTGAGGGGTCGCGGCGGTAGTGGAGGCGGTGGTGGAGGTGGTGGTCTAGAGGTATAAGTGTGGTTAGTAGTAGTCGATAGTATTATTATTATTATTATTAGTAGTAGACGTAGTAGTAGCAGTTAGTAGCACCGGGTGGTGGTGGTGGTGCTAGTGGTGGTGTGGTGGTGAGGATAGTGTGGTGGTTTTAGAGTTAGTAATACTGTAAAGATAGTAGCATAAAGATTACTACCCGTAATGGCAGAAATAATATGTAGGTTACTTATTGAAACCGTACTTACCTAGTTCGGGTCAATAACACAGATTGTTGTCGAGTAAACACTTCCCACGTCGTCTTCGTCTATGCAGTTTCCGCCATCATCGTCAATGGTCGATATCAAAACATTCAATGCCTTCTTTGGCCATGTCCATGCTGAATTTGCTTTTTCGATCCAAAAGCTTGCCATCTTCACTTTTCGAAACAAATTTCCAACCGTGACAATCAGCCACGCCATTGTCGTTGTTACCTCTTGAAGTTGGAGTTACCCAAACCCGCTGTTGTTAATTGAAAAGAAAGAGTTTCCGTAACTGACCTATCTCACACACTTTTTCTGACACAAGAATTTGGAAACCCTTAAAGGAATACGTGTGCTATATTCAATGAATGTTTA
This sequence comes from Ophioderma brevispina, assembly GCA_023653785.1. Taxonomy (NCBI): domain Eukaryota; kingdom Metazoa; phylum Echinodermata; class Ophiuroidea; order Amphilepidida; family Ophiodermatidae; genus Ophioderma; species Ophioderma brevispina. The sequence goes on along the minus strand of JAMKCH010005161.1, from coordinate 7,996 downwards.
GGGACAGTTTCGACTTTTGTTAGTATTTGAACATGTTTTGCATGTTATGCCTGCAAGGTGTATAACACTTGCAATTGATATGTGGAAAAGGATGGTCATTAGGCAAGACATGGCCGCAGTGTTTCCCGCCAAAATTTCATTTTGCCTTCTAATGATTTGTCAGACTACAATCTGGAATGGTAATCTTATTGCACATTATTATCCATAAGAAAAGTATTAATTCAAACACCGTTGGATCAACTATGACGGGGGGGGGGGGGCGGTTGTGGGAGGCTGAGCTTCAATAACATTCGCAAGAGCCAAGGGTTGTACCATGCAAGTTGACACGCGAGCGTGGGTGGGGACTCAATCATTTCCCCTTGCCTTTATTCCGTAACAATGATGTCGAGCAATGTTTCTTATTTAAATTGTCACAAACACCCTTATTTCAGAAAGAATACTAAACTTAAACCAATCCGAAATTTTTGTTTTTTCTAAACGCTGATGGTCATCAATTGTCACCTATTATTCTTCTGTCTTTTCCGCTACGACGGGTTCATTATGAAAAAAAGCTCTACGACTGCAGCTAACGGTGCATGCATATCACCCCTGGGCCCTGACCTTCACCCAGTGACCTTCGTCGGTGGCCTCGGGCCGGGAAATACCCCGTCCCCGGTAGCTCTACCTCTCGAATGATGAATATCCATGCGAATATATCCGTAATCTCACTACTTCTCAGCTTCATATCTTGACTTTTACCTCATTTTGGTTGAAGATGAAGACTTATAAACTGATTTAAACCAGCTTTGCGTGCATTTATTACACGATTATTGACCGGGGTATCCCTTTACAACGGGCCTTTGCGTCACAGCATTCCTTGATGACGTCCCAGGCATAGCGCCCAATTTGAAGAATTTCATTTGTTTTAATAGGGGGGTCTATGAATATCATCTTACTCAGTGTAATGGACTTACCTGTAGCAGTTTGAAATAAAACGTATGTTTCTCGTTTTAATTTAATATCAAAATTTATATATTTAAATTTTATGCTCCGTTTAATGCCCCCCAAAAAAAAACGCCACACTTGGCGACAGGCCCAATAAGTTTTGAACAAACGCATGTGACTACTTATTCCTTTGTTGTAATTAATATGGAACTGTTAGCAATGTCCCTGAAAATCATAAGGTAGAGTCAGTATTTTTGAAGGTGTAACCCCAGAATCAAGTAACCTGCAGGACCCATTTAATTGAGGCACATTACCTACACTGGGCACTGTACGTTTTGCGCCCAGACCACCAATATGAATCTCTAACTCCAACACATTTTCCTTTTTTAAGACATCTCTACAACAGATATTACATTTGGTAATACCAGAATAATAAACATGCATTTTAACGACTTAAAAGATGGAATATAGACATTTATGATCAACAATACTTCGTATTCACCTGAGACCTCCAGAGCTAATTATTCATTACCATTTTGTGACGGCACACAAAGAGTTACTTACCAAAATTAATGACAGAATACTATACGATATAGTTATTGAGTTTTGTGGTGAAAACTATGTTTTACTTTCAATAATAAAATGGAAATATAACATTATTGTTAGTAACAAGCAAGTTGCCAGACCAACGCATAAACCCATTTTATGTAATGTGGAGTTTGTGTAGACTTAGTCCTAGTTTTATATGTCTTGAAAACGTATTTTATACCCAATAAATTAATTGTTGTATCATATTAGTTAAATAATAAGATGTAAAATGCAGTTAGTGGAACCCAGTAGAAGTTGTTCGCAAGAAACCAGAAATTTGGCCAAGTAAATGTTGATTGCAATCAACATTATTTTGGAATTCTGGTCTTCATTATATTGCCCAGTATTGTGGTTTACAAGCTCCTCCATTTTGTAAATGGGTGTCCTGCGGGGGTTAACTCGATTGTTGGGTCATATCATAAAAACTATGACTCTATCACTATGATTTTTTCCGTGATGTTAGCTAACGGTTACTATTTACCTTACAACAAAGATAAGTAGTCACATTGCATTTATTCAAAACCTATGGCGCCCGTCACCAAGTGTTGCGTTTTTTTTGGGGACACCACGGTATAATCATAACTTCATGGTTATGTGGACTTTAAATATCGTTGTGTTAGCTAAATCATATTAAACCTGTGTTTTTTTTTTTTAACGGAGAATTTAGCGTTTTACAGGGCCAAACACCCTGATTTTAAATTATGTTTGAAAACTACGACACTGGCAGGTTTATGTATAAGTATATAAAGGTCAAAATGAATCTTAATTTAGTAACTTGCCTGCGTCATCACATCCAGCTGTTATTCCTGTCCTAATCATACGAATGTATGAAGTTGAACCTTCAAATACGAAGTAGTGACTCGTCAGCAACTCATAATCTGCAACGTAAATAAGATTTTTGGGTTAGTCCTTGGCTCCATCCCCATTAAAGCTCTAACATTTTATTGTTATTGGCTCTTTCTCTTATCGTTATTCTTTTTTTTTTCTTTCATTGCTTTCTTTCTATGTCTTTCTTTCTTTAGGTCTTTAGATGTTTCTTACGTTCTTTCTTTCTTTCTTTATTTCTTTCTTTCTTTCTTCCTGTCTTTCTTTATGTACTCCGTTCTGTTTCATCAGTTTGTTTCAATGAATTTAGTAAAAAGCAGGCATTTAACAATTCAATCGACCACTATAGTAAGAAACATCAAGAACACAAGTGGGGGTAAGCACTGTTCTTACTGCAAATTATTACATTCATAGAAAATTTTGTTCCTGTCCGGTCTAAATTCAATTTAGACCGGATATTACAGGCTGCGTATTGACGGTACTTTGAAGTTAATGGTGACGCCTGACAACGTTGCATATGTTCCTTGTGTTTGAACGGGTGGTTCGATTTTTTTAATTCATAGCTATGGGTGGTAACACTTCTACCCAGTTGGAATAATATGGACACAGGGTCATGGCCATGAGGTCCTTATATTGCTCCTTGAGAGGAATATCAAATCAAGAACTTACTGTTTCAGTATTACGAAAGGTAGGTGTCCAGAAAGTCAAAGAAAATTATTTCAATTTAAAATTTTCAATACGTTTTCTTTCTAAAGTCAGTGACATTTAACATCCCTCTTTTCTCTTGAGCCTCGATCGGGAAGGTGTCTTAACATAGCTACATGTTACTGACATTACCCATCTATGGCACATGTACAAAATTCAGTCCTATAAGGTTCAATTGTTCGGACTTGTCTTATTTCACTGTGACAGTGGTGGTATTTGGTTTGCTTAAAATGATTTTTGCCAAAATTTAACAAGGGTCTAACATGGTCTTAGAGGTCACCAATACTTGACCTCAAAATGTTGTAACCAGAGCGGTAACCCAAAATGCATTATTTATGCTTCAGTATTTGAAAAAAAAGTATAAGTACATGGAACCTTGAAGATGCTTTTTCCCCATTTTAAAATTATTAGCTACATCTAATTCCGGTCCTATAAGGTTCAATTGTTCGGACTTGCCTTATTTCGTGCGTGAATTTGGTTGCTTATTTGCAAAAATTTAACAAGGTCAAATTATCATGGTCTATAGAGGACATTCAATATATTGACCCGCAAAATGTAATCAGAGCTGTTGTCACCCAAAAAATTAAAATGCAGATTCTGCTTCTGCAGGGTTATAAAAAGTATAAGTAACAGGAATCTTGCAAAACTGACTTTTTCCAGAGATTTCAAATAATGGCCATTACGTGATTTTCTTATGTCATTAGCTATAAGCAAACTTTTAAAAATCGGTCTATTCCAAAAATAAAAGTTTTTATCTGGCTCGCCGTTTCAATAATATTATATTATATAATTGGATTATATACATATAATAGGATTATGTTATTATTACAAACACACTTAATTATTGGAATTATAAAACACATTTTGGTGTGTAAAAAAACGCCATATGCCATTAAATGGCATCACATTAGTGGGGTCATGTGTATGAGCAAGCATTATTTCTTAGTGGATTTGTCTTCTCTGAAGGTTAATTGAACAAATTTAGCGTGGGGGGGAGACAAGCGTGAAATGTGGAGGACTCAGGAGGGAGCGAATTATTAACACAGGGTCAAAAATGAAACAAAAATGCTTGGGCTACTGTTAAAAGGAACCAAAGTGTTCATATTGTTATAAGGATTAAAAAAGGTATAAATTGTACAATTACAAACTTATGGTTGTGTTATGGGATATAACACAAAATCGTAAATGTCAAGGTCATCATCGAAGGTTAAATCTTAAATCGTCGCTGGGCGGGAAAAAAAGGAAAAAACCTCATATGTGAATTTGACCTTTAAACGCAAAACCTCACATGTAGTAAAAAACGGTTACATGACCAAAAACCTCATATGTAACATTTTCGAGAGGACACCAAAAACTGAATAATGTGCTGTATGCCATGCAAATTAGAAAGGTTTCCTTTCTACATCTATTGTAGGTGGTAATTATTTACTCAGCTTTGAATTAAAGTGCCCTATGATTTACTATCATATTTGGCAGGAAATTCAAGCTAGAACCTCTTTCCTTTTATTTTTCTCTTTTCCGATTTTTTTACATATGAGGTTTTGCATTGACATCTGGAGACATATGAGGTGTTTTCCCGCCCAGCAGAGACGCCCGAAAATATTGCTCCGATTCTTCAAAAAATGGGCCCAAATTGGTCATCTTTCCTCAGAGACTGTAACAAAAACATCTAACATATTTTAAATTTGGAGAGATCCAAGAGGTCAAGGGGATTGACATTGTTGTCATTTATCTCTATAAAACAACACAATTATGAGAGTGACAACTACTTTTGTTTGCAATCCCTGTGAAGGGTAACATTTGAGACCATTTTTAAGAAATCGGTGCAATATTAAGAATTTACTTTATGATGACCTTTGACATTTTGACGAATTTTGTCTCATCGTCGGAACCATACTTGTATGATGTCACCCAGTATAAAACATGAGAAACAGTCAAGTCCAGCCCCCACACTGCAATAGGTTTTTTGTTTTGGTGACCCTCGCCTAATTATATCCTAAACACTGAGAGAAATGGGGAAATCTGTGCAAATCATGGGTTGCTATTTATTAAGTATAATCTTAGGAATATCCAAAAAAGGTTGTCATTGCTATGTTATTTTGATCCGACAACCAAATTTTAACCGTTAATTCTTACAGGGTACACCTGACTGAAAAAGTGGCTGTGCCCTCCAGGGTCCCACGGTCACGTGCATGCTAAGTCTTCACGGTCCAGTAGCTCGAAACTTTGGGGATAACTACAACTCATTCCATTATTGATTGGATAGGGATAGAAATGATCTTCAAGCAAATGTTAGCTTTAAGGTCTGAGATTTCCATTGAGGAGAAAATGACGTTTCATGATCTCGTCCATTGTGTACAGGAACGAATGGACCAGTATTTAGTGGGGTTTGAAACCTATAGGAGCTGTGTAAAGGAGACTAGCGAAAATATTTTGTGACCTCCACCTGACCTCGTATTTCATTTTATCTGTGCAATTTGTTTTCAAAACACTAGTGATACTAAAGGAGTCCCCCTGGCCTAGTGTTGTCTGTGCAGAACGGGGGCGGGGGGGGGGGGGGACGCCAGGAGAACTTCTCGAGAGTCAAGGCAAGATAAGTGTGAATGGAGCTGTAAAACTCTAGGCTGGCTGAAGTTTTTGAAGCGAATGTAAAATGACTGAGTCTAAGGTGCAAAATTCTACAGTCGGCCCGTGGTGCCTGTTTTTTAGGCCGTATTACACGCCACAATATATGGATAAAAGATAGCCCATGACAACTTTTGTGATGTACATGCCGGGTTTTTACCAATGATGGCAGCACTTCTTTTATCCAGAAGTGAAGGCTGTTTTGAATACATGTTAAATTGAAAATGTTATAATTAGACTTTTGTGTGACCTGCTTACAAGCAACCTCCCCCCCCCCCCCGAGGAATCCCCCTCCCCGAGTAAACCCCTCTCCGAGTAAGCCCCTCCTTTTCACTTCCACAAGAACATGGCTAGAAGGAAGCAACGAGTAAGTTATTTTATTTCTGATATGCTTTAAATCCATGGAAAACATAAATAGTGTTTTTGTGAGGCCTATCTAGAAATCTTCCGTAGATAGCAGAATATGGATATTTTAGGACATACTATTTTGTTGCTTCACTTAATTAGAAAAAATATTATGAATGATCACAACATGTGAAGGAGTTTCAAATAGTACAAGAAATGCATTAATTAAAAATCGGAGGTCTCTATAGGAGCTGTGTATAGGGACTAGCGAAAATAGTTTTTGACCTCCAGGCCTGACCTCGTATTTCAAGTTGATCTTTTCCAACTGTTTTCCAAAACACTAAGTGATACTAAAGGAGTCCCCATGCCTAGTGTTTTTTCTGTTCAGAACGGGGGGGGGGTGTGGGTCGCAGGAAACTGGCTCGCGAGCAAGGCAAGGTAAGTTTGAATGTAGCTGTAAACACTCTAGGCTGGCTGAAGTTTGGTGAGCGAATGTAAAATGACCGAGTCTACGGTGCAAAATTCAGCAGTCTGGCATGTGCAATGGTTTAGCCGATTAAATACCACAATAATGGATAAAAGATAGGCCATGACCACTTTTTGTGATTACCTGCCGGGTTTTTAACCAATGATGTCATCTCTTCTTTTATCCAGAAGTGAAGCTATTGTTTAAATACATGTTATTCAAGGTTTATAATAATACTTTGGTGTGACCATGCTTACACAAGCACCTCCCCCCCCCCAGTACCCCCTCCCCGAGTAAACCCCCCTCCCGAGTAAGCCCCTCCTTTTCACTTCTCAAAGCCAGGTGCTAAAGGAGCAAATAGTAAGTTATTTTATTTCTGTTATGCTTTACGCAATGGGAAAACAGAAGAGTGTTTTGGTGAACCCTATCTAAGAATCTTCAGTAAGCAAATAGGATATTTTTTAGGACAATAGTATTTTTTGCTCACGTAATTAAAAAAATATTCTCATTTTTGTTTTTTTAACTTTTTGTGGTTTTTCAAATAGACAAATTGCATTAATTTACAAATCTGAGGTCCCTATAGGATTCCACCATAAATAACAATGAAACAGGGAAGTCCAGGCCCCACCACTGCAAATAAAGGTGTTTTGTTTTTTGGTGACCCTCGCCTAGTATATCCTAAAAACTGAGAGAAATTGGAGATCTGGGTTTGAAAATCATGTTTCTAATCAATAGTAAGGTATAAAATCTGTAGAATAGCCGACAAACCAATTTTAACCGTGTCTTACAGGGAACACCTACTGAAAAAAGTGCTGGTGAACCTCCAGGGTCCACGTTGCATTCTATGTCTGCACGGTCCAGTATCTCGACAATTTTGGAGCAACTACCCAATTTTTCATGATTGAATTGGAATAGGAGGTAGATGATCTTCAAGCAGAATGTTAGCTTAAGGTCCTGCGATGTTTCATTGAGGAGAAAAGGACGTTTCATCTTCGTCCCAATTTGTGCAGAAACGAATGGGAACAATATTTAGTGGTGTGAAACCTGTACAAACTATACTTTTTCAATCCTTGTACCCAGAAGCACTTTGGTTTACTTTTTAAAGCAATCCAACCATTTCATTATGACCCCTGTATTATAATTCCCCCCTCCTCTTATTCCGCCCACACTTTCCGAAGGGGCACCCCCGCTACATTTGGTCATTAACCTTCATAATACAAATCCACTTAGAAATGATGCTCTACTCTCCACGGTCACGAATTGCCCCAAAATGCCCCACTAATGTTCTTTACCTAAATTTCAGTGACCACTTATCTTACGAAAAAATTGAGAGTGGTTTTTATTCATTTTCATGGAATACACCGTTACGATGGGGACATACCAATAGATGTTAATTTAACAATTCATTCGTGTTCAGGGCGTTCCCAGACCATTTTTAATGGAAGGGGGGGGGGTTGCCGACAAAATCGTCCATTTGCCGACACAATTTCGAGAAATTTCCGGCTTGTTGCCTTTGCA
>JAMKCH010005160.1:0-32929 GCA_023653785.1 Ophioderma brevispina | reverse complement strand
ACAAATTACATGGTGCCTTCTCAGCTTCAAGTTCCATGGATTTTTTATAACAACGGATATATTGATGTTAAACTTTTTCCTATACAATGGATGATGGTGCTGATGATATATCTGCATCGTTCATGAATGTAATTGTGATGACACAGTGAGATTTCCACAATTACTGCAAAGTTTGCATTATTGATTTTTTAGAGCGATAATATTTTTAAATTTGCAATGACACATCAAATACACATAAAAGTGTTGCAGTAATGCAAGGACCACACAGCCAAACACTTAGACAGGTATTCGCCTATTTAAGGTAAAAATGACCGTTCCAAAGATGGTTGATTGTTAAACAAATTGTCCTTCTTGAATACATGGTAAATTTCTAGCTTTCACAGTTCCACAGATGTGTATATAACAAACAAGAGAGTGATTAAAACTGTTTACCAACATTGAGAATGATGTGTTCATGATATAAATGACACATATAACTGCTTACATAAATGCATAGTTAAAAATGTAATGTGATAAACAGTGGAGATTACTAGAATTTCCCTTGCAAATGTTCAGCATACTATTTGGATTTCAAACAGTTAACATATTTTTAAATATTGTAAAAATGGACACATAAAGAATCACAAAGTGGCAACAATGTTCAGTGACCAGCACATCAAATGATAAATCAGTATAACCCTAGAACAAATCAGAAGTGCCTTTTGAAGATGGTATGGTGATTGTTAAATAAATGTTCGTGCTACAGACAGCAGCTTTAATCCCTAATTGTCCCCGCCGAAACCGAGTTCGGGAGGGGACTATAAAATGGGCTCCGTCGGTATGTCCGTCCGTATGTCAGGACCGTTCGTATGTCCGTCCGTATGTAGGTCCGTAGTCTGATAAAAAATGTTAACCTGGAACATTTGGGCCTATCTTTTTTTCGGGTGAGCTAGAGTAGCCAAACTTGGTAGATGTTGGAGGGGATACCCCAACTCACCTTGTAATAATTCCCCAGGGTCCTCCCCTGGGTCTGTCAGGGGGTACGGGAAAAAAGGTCAAGGAAAAAAGGTCAATATTGCAGAAAATGTCAACATTGTATACAATTTACTGGCGTTCGAAGGGCTACGATGATGTAACTTGGTCAAAAAGAAGCAGGTGATGAGTTCTAACTGATTAAGATTTTGGGTGTAAAATATGCTAATTAGGATCTAATTGGCATAATTGATGAAATTTCCCGCACGGCTTGTGTACAAGTTTTCTGGAGGTCCGGTAGGCGATAATGATGTAACTTGGTTGGAAGGAAGGGGGCTGATGAGTTCTCCAACTGATTAGATTTGGCAATTTTTTTTTAGTTCTGTTTACATTTTTGGAAATGTGAAATAATAAAATTCATGTTTCGCCGCTTCCAGACCCCGTAGGGGTCCCAAATTTAAAATGTGGTCACAATGATTTTCAAAAATAGTGTTGCCAAAATTTAGTTAAATATCATATTTTTACTAAATTTAGTGAATTGCAGGGATTTTTGCATGATGAATTTTCAGATTTATTGCGTCATTTCTTGAGTAACCATTTTTTTTTCAAGTTCTTTTGGCGAACTAGTGATGGCCAAAATTACGGGTGGACTGGTGCAGTTTTAGTGGTCACTTAGTGATCGCGATATCGGCGGGGAATAATTTACGCATCGCGTAAATACGAGTTCGGCCTTGTTCAGTGATATTTTTAGAGAAGTTAATGAAAATGCCTCGCTCTAATATTTTGGAACTTACTGGGACTCCTGAATTTTTCAATTCCACCGAATTTTTGGTAAATCAGACAAGAGATGAATTTTGACTCTGTGAGACTCAAAGTGCACGCTTAGTGTGAAATAGCCCAAATGCATTTTAATGTACGGAAGATTAGCGTCTCAATGCAAGCTACAAAAATGTAGGATGCATGTCATGGAGCATGTTGCTGTTTTTCTGTGTTTCAAAAGAAAATCAGTTTTCTAAAATGAGCAATTCAACCTTATTTACCATTAGCAAATAGGGAAGCAGACCTGATGGAAACAGAGTTCAATTATGAGTTGATATTTAAAGGTGGTTGTTCCGATTTATGTGATTGTGTTCTCTACTTGATATGAGAGCCCGGCACTTGCACATACACCCCATCAAGTACCGTGGAAATTAACTTGCGGTTTTGAGGTCGACGCAATAATGCATGTGCAAAGCCCTATTCAATACTGTGTAATAAAGTGGTTACACGAAAAAGGCAGTTTTTGTTTATATCTTGGGAATGAAATGGATTTTGAGGCTCAAATTTCAGGACGCAATGGAAGAAAAAATTGGCCTTTCAATCTGATATCAACAATCGATACTACTCCGGGTAAATCCAGGGGGTCCCAAAGCAGATCGGAACACGCACCTTTAAGAATTTGATGTTTTTAAGTTTTTCAGGTGTGTAAAACTTTGGCATATTAACACCTAACTCATGTTATAATTAATTCATATTGACCCAATTTTTGCAAGTCCATATATTTGGATACTAGATGCATGGAAATGAGCAGGGTAGTGTCATAATATCAAGGATTTACTGCAGAAGGCCCCATCTGCAATAGCTGCCATTTGTCAGTTGTGTTGTTTAATAAGTGTTAAACTGTGTTGTTATAAAGTGGTACACCTGCTAATCTAACACTGGCAGTATTGAGGTGGGGCTTTTCCGTAAAGCCTGCAAACAGTGACTATGCTGTGTATTTGAGAATCAAAACTTACAGGTGAAGAGAGATTTCAAGTCATCTTTTTTTTTTTTTTTTTTTTTTTTTTTTTTTTTTTTTATTTTTGTGGTATATATTGATTTCATATAGATTAGACACTCAATAGTTTCTCTACCTTATTTGGCTTAATGACTTAAAATGAAAACGAAAGGTGATTTTTATATGCTTATATTCAATGGAAACAAGGCTGAATTTCGTATTGCTCTATACGAAATTAGTAATTCCACAATTTTTGTACCAAAGAAACAGTTCTCAGCTTAATCCTTTCAGATTGGGATATTTTTGATAGAAAGCTTTAGACCAGTGCAAAAAATCAGAATTTCACATTTTTTCGGGACACCTGTTATTTGAAATCGCTCGTTGCACCTTTAAGTTTTGAATTTTATCACATTTATATGAAAAAAAATCACCTAAAAATGTCTAAATAAGATATTGTATAAAAAATGAACAGCAGACAGTAACTAACAACCACCAGATGATCACGATTGAATGGATTAGAGGGGTCACTACAACCCATACCAGGTTTACTCTCCACCCTAGATATAATGTAAAAGGTGGGCTTATCTGGTGACCTGTTTATGCACATGTGGAAAGTTCATTCAGTTCCTGACATGTAGTGCACACACACAGAATGTCAAAATGCTAACAGTAGCTTGATATGAATATTATCTACTTTCAAAATCAAGCCGAAACCATGAACAGTAAGAGTAATTTGACATTCTATCCAGGGTGTTCGATTTCAGGTAATGATGCACAGGAATCTTTCCATTAATGATCTCTGAACTTTTTTGATTGATTTCTCTTTTGTGTTTAGAACTCAAGGGGCATTTCAAGTTTGACCTGCATACTTCAGAAGTCCCAATGCCTGCAGAAATGATGGAGGATGAAGAGCTGAAGATTCCTGTCAAGGCAGCTTATAATGGGTAAGAAGTGGTTTAGCGTAGTTGGCTACTGTAGCGATAAAAAATGGATTAAGGAGGAGAAAATAGATCAGTACTCCTCTGTCGTCTTCCCAACTTGGTCATTTTCATTGTGTTTACCTAAAGTGTGTTCTACAAAAGTTTCCATCTTTCATATTATCAGTAGCCTATACTTTGATTACCACCAAATAGGCGGGCCTCATAACAGTGTGAACTGATATGGAATAATGTAGGTGCAAGAGACACAATGTATAATATGCGTGGCATGCACGATTCTGTGCAAACTTTTGAGTACATTTGGTTTACTTTTACGCTCGGAATGATAACATCCGAATAATTTCTGCCTATTTAGTGGTAATCAAAGTATAGCTAGGACGGACTAGGCCTACAAAGCCAGGAGTGTGGGCATGTTGCCCTATGCAGTTTTGCTGCCTTGCACTTTTGCTGCTTCTCACTTTTTTCCACTTGTAGGATTGGTGAACGCATGTGTCCATATGATGAATAGTAGGATACATTTTCTCTTTTTAGGTCCAGGAAACTGTTAACATTATATTCCCTGTTGAACTTAGTGAGCTATACTTGGGCATGTAGTTTTCTGTACCACCAGTGTCATTGTCACTGCAAAAGCAACAATCTCAGTTTCTATTGCTCAAGGTAACATGGTTTCTTTTTTTAAAAAAGCTGAATTTACTATGATACTGGATTACTTAATGAAGTTAATGTACTGGCATTTCTCAAAGCATTTTCAAGTATAGAAACATTGGTGCTTATGATACCCACCATGTAGGGCCTATAGCTTTTTAGTATTCCACACATAAGTGAACAAATTTAGGGCAAAAGTGTGAGGAGGCAAAAGTGCAAGGAGGCAAATCTGCAAGTGGAGGTAGTATCTTGGAACTTTTTTAACATAGTCCATTTGGAAACTATGCCATAATAATAATAATCAAGTATTTTAATCATACACGTGCACAATCCACGACCTTGCTCTCCACGGCGGTGGAGCGCCTTAGGCTGCTAGAACACAACAAGTAATCCAGAACGGCAAGGAAGGCCTTTTATGACAAGTCCCAATTTTAGATGTAGGAGTGAAACCAAGTTCTCAGAGAAAGCCTGCGAGGAACCCTGTATGGATCGACAACCAACGTTAACGTACGACTCCGGCTCTATAGGGATTCGAACCCGGTGCGCATTGGTGAAAGGAGAGTAGATAGATGAGGCAACTACACCAGCCTGCCCTCCCATTATCTGCAATGCCTGAATCCTGCTGTACAGGAGGTATTTCGCTGGTCCAAAAATCCAGCAGAATGGTATTGTCCTCACCACATAATGCATACCACTCCATTCCTTTGAATGTTATGATAGGAGGAAATCATATGGTGCCGATGTTGGGAAATAGGTGGGTGTTCATGATTTCAAATCCTTCAGTCCAGTCATGGCAACGCTTGACTTGAACATTGCCCTGATGGTAAAATGCCTTTTGCAAGCTTTCCACATTTTCTCATACAGCTGCTACAACAGGTAAAGGCATTGTAATGGCCCTGATATTGCATGGCCCTTCTAAATCTAGTCCACCATCAGAGGATTCTTTTGGAATCCAAGAAAATCAAAACCATCACCTTGCCAGCTGAGTGAACAGCCTTGGCCACCTTCTCCATAATCATATTGTACACATGATCAACATTTTCCTCAGTCCTGGCAGTTGATTGCCTTCCTGAACGTGGGTCATATTTTTAACTATGCTTTCTCTTCAAAGCTTAAAGAGACATTTCGTTATCCAAAGCCTCCTCCCCCGACTTACCTAAAAAGTTGAGATTTTTATTTCATCTGAACCAATGGCTTGAGTATACTATGTGTGCCTAATCTTGCGTGCAAGTTCAATCTACTCTGGAAGAAAATTTGCAATTTGTATTTTCTTTAACCATAATAAAAATTAAGGTGCTAGGATCAAGAAATGCACTTTAAATTCAGCCCCCTTTGTTTGCAAAGGAAAGGGCATCATCCCCAAAGTTGTCATCATATCCTTATGGATTGCCCTTGGAGTTAGTCCTTTCCAATTTCATAATCAACCAATGACATTCATACAAACATGCAAAAGTGGACTATGGGGGAGGAGACCAAGCGGCCAGAAGTAGGCCCACCAAAAAAAAAAAATTAACACACAAAATACAGCAACACAAAGTTCACCAAACAAATATATAAAACAAGCACACAGGATGAGACAAGGTTCTCAAAAATGGCATAAGTTCACAATTCACTTTAAAGGTTGCATGTTCCGATCATCTTTGGGACCCCCCACCGTTTTAATGGTTAACCATCAATATTAGCACAGTATTGAATAGGGATTTGCATATACTTATTGCTTCTACATAAAAATCAAGTTTGTTTCCCCACGTCCATTATGGTGCATATGTGCAAGTGCCAAGCTCTTATATCAAGTAGAGAACACAATAGACATAAATCGGAACAAGCACCTTTAAAAAAATTAGCAAAAAGTTTGAAAAATAAGCATGTTTTAAAATTAGCAATTGCTCTCCTTTTGTGGAACTCTGCATGTCCACAGCAACTTCAATGAATTCATCATGCAATCAAAAGTGTAATGGATACATCAGCTGATAAAGTATAATGGATGTTCAGAGCACAAGTAGAACTTAACAATTACAGGATAGAATAAGAATCTGATTTCTTAATTCCAGATTTAAGAAAGCTGAATTCTTATACAATTTGTGTCTAAAACCCCTGACTGGAAGCCATTAGCATCCTTTTCTAAGGAGCTCCCTCATTGCATAACAAAGTACACTATTTGCATAGTCGGATATCTTGCGTGCATTTGAGGTTTTTCATTTGCATAGGGATGTATTCTCTCAAACATTTTTTTGTCAGTGTTACATCACATAGTGTCTTGGTTTAAAGAAATATGCCAGCATAGCATTTCGTCTGCCACATCACATCCTGATGTATATATGCAATGGCTGCCTTGTGCAACTTTTTATTGTTGTCATCTAATTATTTATATACTGTAAATTAGCTTTATTACTTAATTTTGGGGTATTATCACAGTACAAAAGCATCCTCTTTGTAGTCAAGCTCAAATACAAAAATGGTATACAAATATGATAAAAAGTCACACAAGGCAGCCATTGCAAAATATGTCAGTATGTAATGAGGCATGGTCGACTACTTGTTAAATGGAATTTACAGAAAAACAGGTAATACAGAGACAGTTCCTTCACTGGATCTTGAGTACCTGTGTATAGTGTCTAACCGATCAGTGTTATACCGATTTACAGATTTTAAAATTCAAAAATCGGTTCATTCCTATTCTGATTCCAATTTTTTCTGTGTATTTTTGTGTCGCCTGCCCTAAGGCAGGAAGACACATAGGGATCACTTTGTCCACTGTAGTTGTCTGTTGTTGATGTCTGTTGTGAAAAAGGGTTAACATTTGCCTGTAATATCCTCATACTTTGATGGATTTAAACCAAACGTGGGTCACAGGTGTAACATGGCATACCCCACTTGTTGATGAGGTGAAAGGTCACATACCAAGGTCAAAGGTCATGTGAGGTCAAGTTGTAAAATAGGCTGAAAATGTAAAATTGACCTCATTTGAAAAGTTGAAGTTCAATTGGAACCAAACTTGAATCATAGGTGCAACATGGGATCCCTCATTTGTTGATGAGGTCAAAGGTCACATATCAAGGTCAAAGGTCATGTTAGGCCTATCATTCACTAACCGCGACGGCAGGCGACACAAGCGGTCCGAGGACCGATGTATTTTTTTAGCATTATCATCGCCGTTTTCGACAGCCAGAAGCTGCCAGAAAAATAGCAGATTGATTTAGGTAAACCACTAAAATGGCGAAATAGTGAGTTAGGAACAACATCACACTCTTGTGTACATAAAATGATAAATTGATTGTTTCAGTTTCGATTTATTTTCACCATTTGGCCATCAGTTTGGAACAATTTTAATTCAAGTTTGGACCTCTATGATATTAATTTAATCGGTATAGAAAATCGGTAAAAATGAGAATTTTGCCGATACCGATCCGATTCCGATAAGGTCATAATCGGCCCGATTTCAGAAATACCGATCATATCGGTTATTCTATTCCTGTGTATCTATAGGACATAAACAGGTCTTTCATGTTTGATAGCTCAATCACCATTTCTAAATCTACATGCACTACTGCTACTGTGCCAGTGCTTAGTGGTCTAGAAGAGTTGGAGCTTCAAGCTAAGGCTGCCCCTCCCCCGCTTCCCATGTCATGGTGCACAATATCACACTTTAAACTTGGGGATATTTGCAGGGCAGGGAAAGGTTTTTTCTCAAGTGGGATTTTGTATATGCACATATAAAAATTCCAGAATTGTATAAAATGTACTGTAGATTTTACTTACTACCTGGAATTTAAAGGCCTGATTTTTGTCACTATAAAAGAGGCAAAAGAACCGCTGATGTAGTAGCAATTTACAAATAAATATTTTCTGTTATGTCTCCTCATGGATATTTTATTCACAAGTGTGTTTGACTTCCTGCCGAAGTTGAACTGGTGAGACTTTTGGGTGACAAATTCACCACCATGTACGCTCATAACTATGAGCTGTATGTATATTCTCATATGCTGCATTGGTGCGATGCTTGTTGATGTCGCCTTGTCAAAAATAAAAACACTAGCTGACAACAGCCCAACTGAAAATTCAAAATTGGGTATGGTTGTCACTGTGTAAAGTACCTGTTTAGGGTGTGATATTTTGATTACTTGAGTTTTACTTTTCCACATAAAAAAAATACTGGAAAATAGTCAATTTTCTGAATTTTTATCACTTCCCATACATAGGCTTCATTAAAGTACTCACTTAGGGTAGTAAGATTGTTTCAATATACTTGTTTAGGGTGTATTTTGTACACAAATTACTTATGTTGGGCATCAATATCAAACAAAATACTTGCTTAGAGTGTTTTTAGCAAGTAAACAAATATGCTTAGGGTATATTTTGGGAGGTCATACATGAGCATGATATCCACCTTGTACTACAAAGTACCTTGTGAGCATTTATCTATAACTTGGGTTTTAAAGGTGCAACGAGAGATTTCACATCAGGTGTCCCTAAAAAAATTGAAAGTGCTGATTTTTGCCCTGATGTAAAGCTTTCCATCAAAAATAACCCCACCTGAAAGGATTAAGCTGAGAAATGTTTCTTTGGTACAGAAATTTCAAAATTTCTAATTTCGTATAGGAGCAAATACGAAATTCAGCCTATGTTTTATATTGAAATATAAGCAAATCAGAATCACCTTTTTTCTCTCTTTTAAGGCATTTCTGTAGCCAAATACAAGGTAAGAAATCTATTGATTGTCTAGTCAATATTTGGGTGCCTCAAAAATCTCTTGTTGCACCTTTAAATACTGATGAATCACCCCACTTTACCCCATCAAAATTTAGATTCATATTTTTTGCTGAAATTTTAGGCCCTGGAAAAAATTCCTTTTGATGTTATGAACAAAGATCGTCACCAAGCGTGGTCGACCCATTAGCTCATACACTCTCTCCTATTTGGTACACATATTTGCTTCTTCTCTGCAAACAGCTGGACAGATTTTACTAAAAATTTGTAGCCAGATGTTTTTTGTTAAGTGCTTCCATCTGAGGGAGAAAGAAACATGAAAAAAGAAACATGAAAAATCAGGCCGTGAACGGGTCACCCACCTTGACTAATTAACCATAAACTTGCAGCCTGCTTAATGTTGCATAATGCAATTTACCACTATAGCATGGGAACACTTTTACATAAATCCAGGGTTGATTTATTTTGAAAATGAATGGAGGTGGAGGATTCTCAGCTAAATTTTCTTCAAATCCCAGAGAGGGCACACTTTCAGTTTTAAAGTGATAAGCGTATGCACCAATTTTGGATCACTAAAGTGGCAAAATTGCATTATAAAAAGGAAATTCATTGGGTCATATTTTGCTAAAGAAAATAAATTGATAGCAAATTAAATACACAAATAATGTGGTTGTCATGGTAGACATACATGTATGTACACTTGCAGATGGGGGTGTTTGGGAGTATGTGGTCATCATACATGGTTCCATTTAATGCATAGTATTCCATTATTTCCATATCGCTTATTAACAGGTTGTGGGGGGGCCTTATTGGGGCCCAGTAATGATATAAAATTGGATCGATTAAGCCCAAATTAATTGGTCGAGCTATGAGTTGCAAAAATATTGGACGAGACGCAGTTGAGCCCAATATTTTAAAACTCATAGCGAGACCAATTAATAGTGGGCGTAAATCATCTAATTTATTATTATCATGTTTTGGATCCGATATTTTCCCACACTTGGACTCCCCAAAACATGACAATTTGTGAAGTTGGTCTCTCTGGAGTTTTCACTTAGACAGGGATTTTTTATTTTTACTTTAGGGTAGTTTATTGGGATTTTGTCAATTCCACTCCAAAATGGGAGGTGACATCATGAAAGGCAAATACAATTTATCAAAATGTGATTTTGTATTTACTAATTTACGAATTGACTAATTTACTTAGTTTATTATGTGGTACTAAATAAAAATAACAATAATAATAACAAAGAATTGAATGTTTCTCGGCAGCTAGAACTGTAGATTGCATAAATACGGATGGCGCCAGTATGTGCCAGTCAGTTGCCTTCCAGTCAGCAGCCTACAAGGTAGAAAAAAACAGGACCATTCAAGCAGCTCGCTTTCATTCTTAGGTCACTCTATCTTCTCTATCTCAAGTATCTTGTTGGTTGTAAAAAATAACACCCACATTTTATTTAAAGGCTGACTCAGAGATTTAGAATTTTTTGTGTGTATTAATTAAAAATGGTCGACTAGAACTAAAGATACCTAAAGTACTCAATTTCAAAATTTGAGATGAATTGAATTTTTGTTTTGATGCAGTAAACACAGTATAACAGTACAATAGGATACTGTTTATAACAAAAATTCAAGATTCGTAAATTTAAAACAAAGTTGTGATTTTCTATATGAAGGACATCGATTGAGCTTAGCTATTTCATACAGTGATTAGTATGTTGCCAAGCATTGTGTATATGCAAATAACACGATTTGTCAGAAATTCAGGGCACCATCCCCTGGAAAAATCTGAGTCGGCCTTTAAAGGCTGATTTTCTGCTCCCAGAGGTAAAAACGCACATAAATATTTGATGATCTTTCACTATTAGGAGCTTATAGTTTGACCATGAACTATAGTAAGGATGAGGCCGCATTCTTTTCTTTCTGATGTTTTGAGATTTAATACTAGATGTCTTTTGATTAAAATTCACTGATAATTTCTAGGATATTTGTAATGACAACAAAAATAAATAAGAAATATTTCTGCACAACCATGAACTATTAGGTATTGCTGGGACTAGATTGATAATACTCTTGAGGCAGCCATGTAACAGAATTAAAACAACCAGGTTAAGTATCATCATTTTTGCCTTACAACAACAGGGAATGGAATATCACTGATATCTTGCAAGATGTCCTGAACAGATTAGCAGAGAAATCCAAGCAGATTCTTGAGAACTTTGAGGCCTAAATCCTACACAAGGGATTCTTACAGCCGGTGTAACCCAGAGCTTATGCTACTCACTCCATGTATATTCTTAGTTTCTCCTCCAGTGGTACCTCTTGATGGAGTACTGGCGAAGTACACAAGCCACTGGGTACATAACCAGCAAATTTTCTAAGCAGTACTCATCCTATAGTGTACTGTAAACGACGTGGAAATTTTCGCCGCTCCATTAATTTTCGCACTTTTTCGCGCACTTCTTGAGCTAGCGTGAATTAAAAAACCCTGAGAAAATGTTTAATTGTGTGTGTAGGTCTATGTAGATAGCTGAAAGAGCGAATTTAAAAAAAACAAGCATAAATGTTAAAAATCGCTGAATCGCGAAAATTAACACGCGCGCAAATTATCACTTTTTACCGTACCTCAGCATACCTGTTAGGTGGCTGAACAGGTACCGCAGATAACTCCCAGTAGTGTAGACCTAGGCAGCTCGGAGTACCCCTACTGGCTTCCTATTATGCCAGCACTTTGGGCTCATAAGGGCACCAAACATTCCACTGTTTTTTTAAATATTCAATAATGGATATATTTTTTTAAAAATCACCTAGAGCCAACCCTCATTCGTATGAGAGTTACCCCATATGGGTGACTCCCATTTGTGGTGACTAGTGGTTAAGGTACTGCGTATGTACCTAGGTAGATGGTTACCTACCCCCATTTATGTCGGTGAGTTGTACCCATTGTGGTGGGTACTCCGCGACTACTTAACAGTCACTTCACATGCACTTCACTATACTCCCATGAAGAAGCTGGTTGGGTACTTTGTACATATAAAACACAGGAGAGCCGAGTCAACTTTGAATTAACTCAAATAGGATGATTCAATCACTTCTTTTGCTGCCTTGTTTAGAACTCATCATATTTTCCTAACAACCGTTGAGAATCCATAGATTCCCTGAAAATTCTTTTGGCAAGAATCCATATCCTTGGTAAAATTCTTAGTGAGAATCCATTTGAAACCCCAAACCCCACCAAGTGTATGAATTGTTATCCCAGAGAACTTGTCTATTATTATTGTAAAATCATTTTATTAAAACCTCCCAGAAAACATATGTACAAGTGAATATAGGCATCTTGGCAGCAGCAACAGTGTTTGATTTTTCCTTTTAAACCTTAAACCACCAGTTTTGACTTCAATGATTAATGCTTCTATTTTTCCCATCCCCCGTATTTGGCACACGGTTGCACTAAGTATGTATTGTAGTGCATTGATTGCAATAGTACGCCTCAAAATAGTCAGTCATGAAATTACCCAGCATGTCTTTAATAAATCTTTTGGTTTATGATCTACATGTATCTCAATGGTGACAAAATTTATTAACAATTTTGCTGCAAAAAGAATAAAGAATTTCACTTCACGGCATAATCGAGGAAGACTTCATTTGCTGTACATGAATATTGCGGTGCAGAAAGTTATAATTGCCAACACATTTTCCGAGCAGTGTGTATGCTTAGCATGAACAACAAATTATTGCAGTTTTCCATTTGTTATCGTGAGAGAGAAAGCTTGATTAAAATACATTATAATTAAAAAGGTCAACTTATTACACACTATTGTCAATATGAGTTGTTTCTGAGCTGTATATGATCAGTCTGACTTTTTCTCTCCAATTCAAGCAAAGATACACTATGCAGTGATCGTGCCTGCAAACACACATCCCCCGCTTGCTTGCGATCCATGCGCCCCACCCAATTTTCTAGTCTATTCTTGGTTACATGCATCCATCGAAAAACGGCTTTAAAGATTTTTAATATATAATCATTAACGCTGAGCACACTCTGAAATATTCCTTGAAAGAGATGTGTGGTGCATACATAATAGTGAGCTAGAGTGACAGTATTGCTCAGAGTAATTGTTTCTCTTAGCGCCCTCTGGGGTCGTTCAAGTTTGGACTACCGGTTTGCTGCACGTGCACTATAAACTCTTGCCTCAAGCTACTGGATTTTAATTAAGTGGATGGAGTAAAGTGTATCAAGTTCTCCTTAGTAAATCTACCACCCTTTTCCCTTTAATTCCAGCTATCCCTGCAGGTTGTTCAATAGTGGCATGGGCTAGATAAACTTAAAGGGACAATGGATAAATTAACTATCATGGATTTAATTGCATTTAAAAATGTTCTTTCTAGAGTACATGTGCACATACATTATTGATCTTTCTTCCTGATATTCATTTTGTATGTTACAGTTAGTTAAATCGATGCAATAAAGGAGCATCAAATTGTTTTTATTACCTTTTCAATCGATGAATTAAGACGGAAGATTACGATTGATAAACAAACGTTAGAGTTAGAGATATCTTTTAAGATATTGTTCCATGAAGTGCATTCGACAATCAATTGGTTCATTAATTATAAAACAATATTTTAATTCCATAAATTTTTCTTTCTCTTCTCTAATTTTATCTCATTTTTTGTTGAGTTTCAAATTATGGGAAGAAAGGAAATTGTCTAGAAACACTTGTTGTTAGCCCAAGGCAAAGACATCCATACATTGAGTTGCAATAAAGAAAACACACACATTACCTATATGAATGGATGCCTCTGAGAACCATGTTCTCTATTCTATAGGCTGTAATCTTATTCGGCAGCTTTTTAGAATAAAGGGAAAATGTAAAATAAGCCGGCACGCTAACAAGTAGTATCACGTTTACAAATGTGGGGGTTGAAACTAGAAAATATGTCCGTCTCTCGCCGGCAAGAAGGTTAATTCTTGATTAAACTGCGCTGTTATTAAAAGTCATTTTGCGCATCTTAATTCCATTAAAATCTCTAACAGTACTGGGTATTTTTCTCAGGCATATAGAATACAAATTTGCTTTGTTATGATTGTAATTAAATGGGCAATATTAATAAAATATCTTATAATTAAACCAATGACGTTGGCATTGTTGATTTTAATTTTGAGTCAAGCCTAGCCCAAGTGGTGTGGGCTAGTGAGTTATTTGATAGCTAGGCAATATTATTCATTGTGAAAATGGCATTTGCACAGTGATAAGACACCTTTAAGCCAAGGAGATGCTTAACAGTGTTGCAGCAGCGACCAATCCAGTTATTCAATAGTCGCACTGACCCTTCCCACAAATAAGTGCACTCCTTAGTGGTCATCCACATTATAGCTGGCGTGCGTGATGTCGCAGGGTACGTGCACAGGACTGACAGAAGTGTGCCGCTATGAAATGCAACTTAATGACGCACACTAGGGGCCTGCTGGTTTGGCTGATAGAAACAGGTCATGGAATGATTAAATATTCATCTTTTTTGGTTATTTCTTCATTACACACTGCCAATATGATTATTGAAAACATTTCTGCTGACAGCATGGTAACCAGTGAACTTTGTGTAAGAGAACAATATAAAGTCTTGGAAACTTAATGAGAGGAAAGAGTAATTTCAATTAAACATTTAATTGCCAATTTTGATCAAAGAATATGTTTGGAATTGTAAGTTTTTATATTTGTCAATGCTTTTGATCAAGTAAGTGTTACTTTATTATACATAAATTGATGGGGAATTCATCAAGATTTAAGCTGATTTATTGAAGTTATGGGATTGCATTAGGAACTTACTTGGTAGTATTAGATGCCTAAACCGTAGCAGCAGAACCTGCCAACCTGGGGCCTGCCAGGTCAGCTCTGCCTGCTTTTCATCAGATAAGACCATTATGGAGTTCGGGTCTATAAAGCAAATGTGGGTTAACATTCATGATGTTAAAAAACGGACCTCGTCAGACCCGTCTGTGCCTTCCCAGGCCTCTTGCTGTGACAAACGGCTGCCTTAAAAGGCTGTAATTTTCACTCAAAAGGTGTTGCAATCACTTTTTACAATTGACAAATTCACTGTGCTTTTGACCACTTTGCTGTGTTTGACCAGTGTTTTAAAATATGTGAGTATTTGTGTGGCACTCGCTTTTAGAATGTAAACTGATGAGTAAGATGGGGAGTGTCCTTAAGGTCAGTTTGTTAACCTCTTATTGTGTTTTACATCTCCTAATTTTAGCTAGAATTTGTTTGAGAGTAGGTCATAGTGATAAGATTTTCTGACCATATGTGATCTTTGATATTTAATTGGCGGCCAGTGTACTTAAGTGTGACCTTAGAGAAGATAGAATGTTTACTGAAAACATTGAATGTTTTTTGAGCACAATGGTTGTTCCCATATTTATTGACATGATCAATTTGGCATTAGTATGGACACTGGACCGGATTGTTTTGCAGAAACAGAAACCTTCCTGTTCGAATTCACACCTTGGTTCTTTTTAACTGGGTTGTGGAACATTCATAGCAAGGCAGAGATGTAAGAATTATGGAAATTCCTGGATTTCCAGAAATTTGGCCATAATAAAAACAAAATTCGGAAATGTAAAAAAAAAATAACATGTTGGACTTGGGTGATGTTATTTCAGCATAATTTTTGGGTATGGGGATTATAGCCCTTAAACTCCTTCTGTAACCTTTCAAAAAGGTAAGTTTGCATCGCAGTGTTTGTATGAGTGGTGGTCGCTGGGGAAAGGGCCCAGTCAATTTTCGGAAAATCAATGTATGCCCCAACTGAGCAAGGACATTCTGTCAAATGCTGTGACCAGTTTCCAAAAACGGCTGATGTACAGCAGAAAAGAGGCATTTGTGGTGGTAGTCCATGTTCTACCTTTGTGCATGATGGTCCACAACATTGATGAGCTTTTATGCGTTCTTAGGGCGCGAGGTGGTAAGAACGTTTCGTTTAAGCCAGTGTTTGGGGGAGGTCAACTGCACGAGGTAGAGAATGAGTATAGCGGTTTATAAGGGAGTTCATGAGGCAAGGTCAAATTCATTGCATAAACATGGCAAGCCACTCTTCATTTTATCAAAAAATACCTTTAACAAGACGTATGCGCGCGACCATCCAGAAGGGGCGAGTCTTAGCAGTCGACCGCACGGCCAAATTTACATGCATCATGCTTAAAGTGCACTTATTTTGTAAAGGGTATTCTGATAAAGGGGCGCCAGGGATTCAACTTCTGTTAAACAGGTTTCTCTGGAATGTTATTGTGTTTGGTAGACCAAGATGTTCGCTGGTTGCTTCATTCATCTAATATACAATTACTGTTGTGTAGCCAATCCATTGTATAGAGATCAGTGGTGTGAAGCTAATCTGTGTCCACCAAAGCAGCTACATGCCAGGGTACAGTTGGCCATTTCTGTAAATTTGAGGTTAGGGTTTTAAGTTTGGAGTTAGAGATTAAAGTTCAGTGTTTAATAGGGTTAGGGTGAGAGTGGGGTATAAATGTGAGGTTTAAGGTGCGGGTTTGGGGTGCTGGGTATAGGGTAGCAGGGGGCTTAACATAAGAGTGAAAATAACTAAACTCGATCCCATCAGTGAATATGCACCCAGTCACATGACTTCAGTGAATGATTTTGAACCATCTATCAAAAAAAGATCGGCAGGTCAAAAATATTTTAAAATTAGAAAATAAAGGTATGATTTTGGGAACCGGTACTCTCTTTATGACGAATTGAACCCAAGGCGATACCATTATATTAAGTGGAAGAACGAGGCCGAAGGCCGAGTTCTTCCACGCAAAAATAATGGTGTCGCCGGGTTCAATTCGTCGTAAAGAGAGTACCGGTTCCCAAAATCATACCTTTATTCTCATTCTTAAACAGCTTTATCATTTAAGGTCATCTTTAACCCAATTTCGCGATGCTTTACGGCTTAAATACAACAAGAACGGACTGCCACCACCCAGTGACAACAATCGAACAACCCGTTGAACGCAACGATCATACGCAACGAGACGCAATGTAGGCAGGCACGCGCGAACGTAGCAAAACGCGGTATGATGCGAGCGCTTCAACCTAAAAATAACTTTAATACGCAGCGCGTACTACCAAAACGAATTGAACCCGGGCATCAGCCAATGAAATTGCTTACATTTTCAGAGCTGTTTAAGAATAATATTTTAAATTAAAAATCTGTTGGATTTTGCATATTGTTTTTCCCTTGGAAGGCTGGAAGATGATAATGACAGTGATATTAAGACCAGTGGTGTAACCAGCAGAAAGGGGTGCAACCCCTCTGCTCAGAAGCCGAGCTGCCAGCCCCCCAAATGAACTGACCTCTTGTACAATGTCTATGGAGAAGGACCCAAATTTGCAGCCATCAGAAAATGCCTCGGCACACCTTCTGCCCCCTCCCCATTTGCAAAGGTCTGGTTATGCCACTGATTAAGACCTTGCTGGTCATGCCAGTGACTCCTTTATTGAAGTCCATTAGGCAGTCAGTTCTTTCTACCACATGCCTAATGTTAATTCAAGTTCATATGGATGACTTGTTATTGTGATTCCTACCTATGCGATGCCAATAGTGCATTGCAATAGGTTGAGAGTCGCTTCAGACTTCTTATTACCGTTGATTTAAATATTTCCCGTATTCGGATAGCAACACAGGAGATGGCTGAGAATTCTCAATCTAACTCTGACTGCATGATATGAAATTGACTGGAGCCAAACCAAACACAGTCCACTAACTAGTCACAATTCACTGAATATTATTTTTATGATTTAACAATACTGTATGAGCTAAATGCAATACCATACCTTTATGCTGTGCTTTGACAAATCTTTGACCAGTAATAACCTTTAGTACCAACAAAAATAAGCATTCTCATGTACTGTATTAACAGAAGGAGTGAGGTTTAAAAAAATGCCATATGGTATTCTATGATGTCAAATTCAAAGCCATGTTGACATGAGATATCCAATTTCATGCCGCTGCTATCATTATCAGGGAAGAATCCCCGGTAATGGCTTGCTCATTTTCCAACTTCACTATGGTGTTGTCTCAGTTCTCCCTCATGGAATGCTACCCTAGCTATATGCTAAAACGCATTTGTGTGCATACACATAGCACATTCATGCGCATGCACTCCCCTACACACGCACACATATGTAAAGTGTATGCCTTGTGGAACATTTATTTTTTTTTAAAGGGGCATTTCGTGATCCACAGCCTCATCCCCGACTTTACCTCAAACAAGTTGAGATTTTTATATTCATCTCAACTGTTGGCATGAGTATAGAATGCGTGCCAAATCTTACGTGAATATTCGATCTACTCTAGAAGAAATTCGCAATTTGTATTTTTTGTCGTAAACGGAAATACAGCCAGTGACTATGGGGCAGCGTGTTTGAGCATTCACTCATTACATCAAAACAAAACCATCAGAATCAACAGAAATTTGGAAATAACCTTATGCACCTTTAAAGTACAACACTACAAAATATTATAAAGATTCGATAGTAAAGTATGAACTGATAAATGTTAATAAGCGCGTGGGGAAGTGGACTTCTTATTTTGGTCTTTAAAAAAAAATCCCCACAAAGCTTGAAAATATTCCTTTAGAAGAACTAAAGATCCCTGAACTGTGTGTATGAAATTCTATGCATCAGTTGTGAGCTCATGCATGTGGGTGAAATGCAAAGAACTTAAGGAATACAAGTGGGATGCGGAGAAAATTGCCAAATAATTAATTCACAAGATCCCAAAGAAAGGAATCAGAGAGAAAAAAATCAGCCCTTTTAGGGCGTGTCCTTGGTGAAGATCTTCATGAGTTAGACTAAAGACTCTTTTACGGAATACAGCTGTACAATCTTTATCCGTTTGATCCTCTTTAGAAGATTTCATGCTAGGCTAATTCATGCAGTCTTACATGAAGGATGAACCCCTTTCAGTCCGTGTAGCCAGGCAAATCAAATTGTCAATTGGGGGAGACAAATCTAAAGTAACAGAATAGGGGGGTGGGGGGGTGTTTGTAAGGATAGAGGGAGTCTATGTGGATCAAAAAGAGGCTTGGGGAGTTATGAACAGAGATGAGGGGGTCTATATCTTAGATGAAATTAATGATCCATTGTGACATAACTTCCCGTCAGTCAGCTGTTGGATAACAATACCAGCTTGATAAAGTATGTGGATCACATACAAAACTTGGGGAAAAACAGTAAGTTTTTCCCATTGGTTTGGCAAATCAAATTTAAACTGCTAAACTACGGTAGCAGCGTATTGCCTGGTTACTGTTTACTAATAGATCCTAAGGAATCCTAGAAAACCAAAGCTATATTTACACTGCCAGCTGTCAGCTAAGTGAAATTCTCGGCCATTTCAGAGGCAAGTTGTGAGATTTTGACCACCACTTATGCTTCCGGAGCTTATTAAGTTTGTGGGCCCCATTCCAGAGTGGAGCTATTCATTATATTGATTGCTAATCACAATAGCAGGTACTTTATTCCGTAGATGTTATCAACGATTAGAATTGCATATCTGGCACACCGCTCCTCGCTGGTCTTGTGGTAAGGGTAACGGTAGCGACATCATGTACAGTGGGTTCTAGGGTTCGAATCTCACTCCAACTTTTACAATCATCTAAAAATTTCATTATTTTTCATGTTAGAGGGAAAATTTCTGGTTACGCCACTGTCTAGTTGAAAATGCTAGAATGGAATATCAGAAAATTATGGTATTTGTGGCACAAAATTGTACACCTCCCCACAGAAGGAATCCATTCCATTTTGCCCCCTGTGGCTGTAAAATGATAGTGATCAACTCGAGTTTGGATAAGCCTGATAAAAGTTTTCCATTAACACCAACAAAAAAGGCATTTTTGTGGGTTTCAATGCAGTCAGTGAGAACCTACAAGTAATGCTGGTGATTTTAAATTTCACTATTTTAAAATCAAAGCTGATGATCTATTGGTTTTTGACTCAAATAGAGGATTTTCCATCTTCTGATAAATTACATTTCAGATTCACGGGGGTGGAATGCAAGGTTTAATTTCAATTCCAATTCCCGTGACTCTTCCCAATCAAGAAATGATAGATGCTGAGTGATATACTTGTTTCCCCTGTGTGACCCGACAGGAAGCGCTCAGAGTTAGTCATAAATGGGATGATTTATGTCAGGCTGTTCTGTTTACCTAATAAAAAAAAATTTATTTACCTGGGGTTTCTTGAATTTTGTATCATTTCATCCACAGATTGCAGGAGCTATTTATCATGGAAACCGTTCTTTGCAGATGAATGATTCACCAATTGGCTGAGAGCATGGTGTCTTGTATATGGCCAAGTTCCTGATATCTTATGGAAACTTCCACACACCCTGTGGGCCCATGTGGGGACATTACTTACATTGTGGAGACCTTAAAGGTTGTGTATTTTTGTGATCTAGCACCAATGTTTATTTTATGGTTACTAATATCAAAGCGAAAAAGGTTATTTCTAAATATTTCCGGTTGATTCTGACAGGGTTTGGTGTTATGAGCAAATGTTAAGTATCATGGTGTCCATTCGGACACCGTGTTGTAATGTCTGTCTGTTTACGGACAGAAAATACAAAATTGTTTTTTTTTTTTTAATTTTTCTTTTTTTATTATTTTAATACTTTTAAGTGACCAGGGGTTTTCACTCCCGTTGGTGCCCAAGGGGGGGGGGGGTTCCATGGCACCCCACACTAAGGAAATCCCACTTTCCCGAGGGGATTTTGCACGAATTATACCACATGTGAAGGATCATAAGACCACCCCAAATCCGAATAAAAAAACATGAATTTGTTATTTTGGCTGCAAATAGGGGCAAAACATTGTGTTCAAAACTGCGAAAAATTGGGGCGAAAAGACAGACAAATTCAAAATTTAGCCTGCGCTTACATCAAAATTTGAAAACTTATTTATGTTGATATCATTATAGAAGACCCAAAATACGTCTATATATAACACAAAACCAGCAGTTTTTAGGGAATCCTGTATTTTTACGGGTGTTGCAAAATACACATCATTTCCCATGAGTTTGTACAGTAACGGTTTGCAACGTTATCATGATGAAATGTTTGTTGTAGCACAAAAGGGGTTAATTATTTTTAATGTTAATAATAATTTGTTTATTAACATGTATGTGTGACTGAATCAGCCAAAAAAAAATTTGCTTTGGTTCTCGGTTTCTTATTATATTTTTAAAAAATATTCTCAAATGACTTTAGTTAGTGTCCAAGGGGGGGTTCCAGGGACCCCCACTATTATCTCATTAAACAGATTGGCCGATTTTAAAGAAACAATCCAGTTGATTTTAAAAATATTTGAAATTTGTAGTAATAGCTTCAAAGTGAAGGTTAAGTCTGTAGGATTCTCATTGAGGTACTTTTCCAACTGAAGAATTGACAGAAAAGGAAGAAAACGGCAGGTTCCAAGATTACGATTCCCATCAAATTACGTGTTTAGTAAGTGTCGAACGGACAGTAATGACTAAAATTTCGATTCTTCCTTATTAGTTGCTTCTGGTCTTATCATTGCAGGGCATGTTAGGATACCTGTAATTGTTAACATACATGCAAAAATAATCTGATTTTTGATGATTTTTTCGATTTTCGATTAGCAAATCACTGATAGGTTCTTTAAGTTATTTTGGTATGAAAGAAGCACATTTAATAAGTCAGACAATTCAAAAATTTCGGCGCAAAATCCACGCGTAAAGTGACCAGCGCGAAAACAAATTTTGGGGGTCCCCCCTTGGTCACTTAAGTGTTAAGCACACAATTATACTGAGGCCAACAGTTCAGGTGATATAAAAATCATAACTTCTTTTTAGGTAGTCAGAGGGAAAAGGCTGTGTGTATCATGAAATGCCCTTTGAAAACAAACTCCACAAACAAAAAAATATTTATTAGTCTAGAACCTCTCATCTTAATTTAATAATAGGCAAAAAGTAGTTTTTTTCACTTTTTTGTCTTATTTCCCCTTAATAATACCCATCTTTCAGTGGGTTTTCTGTTATTCTTGGAAGTTATTTAGTGTTCTTTTAAGCTATCTTCATAGCTAATAGTCCAACACCCCAGGCAGTATGTACAAAATACATCTCTGAACATGTACACAATTTGGTTTATACTATACCCATTTTTTTTTTTTTTCCGTTTCATTTTTTTTTTTTGTGCTCCAGTCGTCAAGCCGGTGTTATCAGGAACTGTGACTATAATTACATGAAGGGTTGCAGCATAACTGTGAATTGGTTAAACATGATGTTTGGGTCAAAACATACAAGAAAAGAGGGGTGATGGCTCACCATGGGTCCTACACAGGTTATACCCATACACACACTCGGTAGCTGAATTCTTTCTACTATAATAATAATAATAGCAGAGAATCTCAGCAGCGCCTTATGCTATTGGCTTCTAAGCGCTTTCACAAATGGCGCTGATCACGTGGCCCAACCATACCATAAACCATTGAATCCTTCAAGGGATGCAGCAGATCGGGATCACGCTTTCCCTTATCAGCAAAATACATCGAGTAACCATCGCAGCCGGACCAGCTTCCCAAATATTGCATGGGTAAATCGGGACACAAAGCGGTTAATTTCTTGTCAGGGAAATTACAAGATAGCTGAAATCTCACAGGGCTCGAACGCACGCCTATAAGCATGAATGAGCATACACTGGAGTCGAAGCGCTTACCTGCTTGAGCTGTCTTGTCCGCTTGTTATCACAACACTATTTGATGTGCTGTCTTAGTTATGGGCATCACAGAAAGAATATTTCCCGAAACTGAACTGATGGAGCTTCAGTTATGCAAAACATCAGCAAGATGTGGTACATAGTCATGATATTTGCTGGGAACACAATGACGGTTGAATGATTTCATTATGTAAATGCTGTGAAAAGACAGCTCATCTTCAGTAATAGTTAACCTACCCATGTCACAATTAACTCAAAGGGATTAAAAATGGAAGCTTGTCAAATTGTATTGTTCCCATTCTCAAGTGTTGTTCGTAACTAAGTTTTGATCTAGGCATGTGTGGGTCTTACTAAGATGTGGAAGACAATAGTTTTGGATACCCTATACTTCCGAATTACCGAAAGGTCAAAGCACTACATGTAACCAGGTCGAGAATGGGCCCCTAGTGTGGATGTTTAATGCAGTGAAAATCATTTATCCCTGTATAAAATATCGTAGTTTGGTAGCAAGTGTGTGTATGTGTGTGTCTCTGTGTAGTGTTTGTTTGTGTGTGTGTGCATCTGTATTTCTTCCTTGCCTGGAATTCTGCATGTATGAGAATATTAACTTCTCATGGGAAAAATGACTAAATCACAAATCCTAATGACATAAGACTTCAAGTTGAATGAACTTTCATGCCATGTTTGAATTGTTCTTAATTTAAATAGCAAGTGATCCATGAAGCCATTAAGAGATTGGAATGATATGTAGAAGTAAGTGCAAGATTTAGTGACATATAGAATGTTATTTTTTGAGATTTCGGCAGTATTAGTGATTTCGGACTTGGACTGAAGAAGTTGCTGCTAAAAAAAATCTTAAAAATAAATTGTATTTGGCCTAAAAGTCAATTTTTTACAATATTCCAGCAACAATTTACATTTTTAGGGAAGCTTACATGCCTGTTGGTTAACTGATACCATACCGTAATTTTTTTTCTGTTCATGTTTTAACTAGGGCACAGAGTTGCGCGATTTAAAACGGCAAAAGGCGCGGCCCGTATTTTAAATAGGCGAAAAATGCGCTGGATTTTTAAAGTCAAACTCGCGAAAATGCGTTTCCTTAGTTTGCCCTACTAGTCAACCAGGAACACAAAAAAGTCATTGCCAAAAACTATGCTCAAACTTCCAAAGTTGAATCATATTCTATTTTTCTCGGCGAAAAATTACAAGAAGCACATCATATCACCGGTTATTTTTCCCTTATTCCAAATAAAATATTGAAATCAGATGTAGATGGACGCTGCCGCGGGATGAGGCCTTGCATACATCCCCGAGAATAATTTAATTTCGCACGTGGGAAGTGGGAATCCCCGGCCCCGGTCTCTGATGACGTGATCGCGTGATGGGTTTTCCACTCTTTGCCCCTGAATGTGTGGGAGTTGTTGTTTCCTCTCTTCACGCATCCCTACCGATTTCTCGTCCGGGAAAATACCTTCCTACCGCGGCAAAGTCCGAATTGTTTAATTCCGAAGAGATTAATTATCCAATGGACAACCCAATTATGAACAACGACCCGATACCGCGCGTTGATAGCTTTGATAGCATGCATTGTTTAATGCACCGAAGCGCAACATATCATGACGCTTCACAATGGTAAATAGGTCGGGTCATCGGGTTACTAATCAAGGTTAGAGGTAGTGGGGAGAGTTCTACGCTAGGATTTATTTATATATTGGACTATATTTGCACTTATGGAAGCTTGAAGTCATCAATTTTAGCCGACGTTTGCATAATATGATTCATAATCAGGGGTTTTTGGTGTTTTTTTGGGTTTTTTTTATTGGCAAATTAACATTAAAAAAGGTGTTTTTTTCCAAATCGTGAAAAATTCGCGAGGGACCAACAAAATAGTGATAGACCCAAAAATTCGAGATTTTCTGAGCGTTTTGCGGGATCGCGCAAAACTCCGTGCCTATTTTTACAAATAAAGAAAAATGTTTAGACAAATCACAAACCCTAAATTGCTAATATCTGAGCCTAATCCCGCCCTCAGGTTAGCTGTGGCTTTATTTTTAAAGGTGATTTGTGATTCTAGCATCTTATTTTATGTTCACTAGATATTGTGCAGAAAAGAGTATTCCCAAAATCTCATTGGATACTAAACTTGGGTTTGATTTTATGAGCAAATGATTTTTATCGCAGGTTACAAGGGCTACGTACCGTGATTCTGTCCATTTACGGACAGAAATACAAACTCTCAATTTATGAACACCTGAAAACTAGCTCTCAAGTTGCTGATTGGTCATTTTGAACATCTCCTTGAGGAAAGTTGGTTGTAGATCATAAATTGATTCAGACAAAGAACTTTCTATGCGCTGTTCTATAAACAGGTTTCATGGCAACAGGGAGAGAGGATGATCATTGCAGGGATCTTGATGAAGTGGCCAGAGTGGTATCATTAATTTTATGAATGCAATAGAAGCATGGTACAGTAACAATTAATACTTGTTTACCCCTAATGACTTGAACTCTTCAATTAATGTTTTCTAGGACACTACATGTGTTATTATATCAATTGTGTATTGCGTGCTTGACATTGTAAGATAATATAAATAAATTTGCTTTTCCAGAGGAAACCTGATTCGAAATCAGTGTTTTAAAGGCTTGGGGCTGGTTTTTGGTTAATATTCACTTTCCAAGAAAGAGGAATTATATTTTTTGAAAAAAAATATCATTTTCTGTTAAAATTAAAAAAGTGCTTTTTGCCATGTTACAGGGCATACATAGGCTTGACTGGCAGGGGTGTCCGACCTTTTTTTCTTTTTACAGAGGCCGGCTGTATGTTTGAATCCGCAAGTCATTGAGTTTGTTTTGTGATGTACCTCCTAGAGACTGTCAGGAAGTAGGACCCATATATATACCACTTTTTGCTAAAAAGGGACCCATAGCTATTACCAGAGATGCAGTTTTTGGCAAATGTAGCACTTGTTTTTCATTTTTCAAGAATGTTGACCTTTTAGCAAATTTGGATAATGTTGGCTTCAAGTGAGGAACTGTGACTAATTTTTCCACAATTAGAAGCAAAATAGATTAATACATAAAAAAAAAAACAATTCCAGATTGCTAAAATGGATAATTTTTGGGTCGTCTGCAAGAATTGCAGAATGCATATGGGATTACTCTGGTTGTTTGTTGGTGACCTCATGTGACACTTGTGACCTATGTGACCTTTGGCACCATTAACAAACCATCGCATGTGAGCCATTCATATATTGAATGCCGTGGAAAGGAAAGGGGAGGGCGAGGTGACATTTTGGTGACCTGATGGTGACCTTTGACCCCCATTCACAAACCGCAACAGCCAGAGCACCACGGTCTGGAACGCAATGTATTTTTTTAGATATTTATTTTCGGGAAGTCCTTGCGGGTGGCATGTGAGCTCTAGCAGGCCGCAAATGGCCACGGGACGCAGTTGGACACCCCTGGACACTTGAGAATCCCAATGTTTTAAATCCTTTCACTGCTTCACCATTTTTAAAAAAAAATATTGTTTAATGACTAATCTGCATATTGCAATTGCAATATACGAGATATTGTATCGTTGGCAATATTAGAGTCCTTGAGTCATACACCATGACCTGATGGATAAAAACTCTAACTACCACAAAAATATGGCAGTGCTCTATACCATTATGGTTATTTTGTGGTATTTGGGGGGGGTATTTCGGGTTCCTTAGCACCCTTACTAAATGTTCACATAGATACCATGAATTCCTGGTGGTATTGTGGATATGGAGCCTAATGTTTGTGGTATTTGAAATTAAGAGTGGGGTTGTTCTTTAATCATCGTGTGATCCATGGCATTTTCCACAACTGTCAATGTGGGGAACTTAAATTTGAATGTTGTTCAATTCTCAAATTACTTTTAAACCAAATTACCATAGGAGGAAAGCTAAAGTCAGGGGGAAACCTGATACATGGAGTCAAGTTAACCAGATATTCCTGACACAGTTAATACCTTTTCAATAAGGTTGCCCACCAAAAACTAATTTAAACATTAGCCCCACATCAAAAACATAACAAAATGGGATTTCAACATTCAAATATCAAACTCACCTATAAGCTAACATTCAGAATCCAAGAACAACATTATGGTAATGTAACCGACACAACAAAAAACTCACTGAGCTGAGGTTAGAGTTAGAATAATACACCTAATGTACAAAAAGATGCGGATGACGTAATTGTACGAACACACACTATGGCACCAAATCCACTCTGCGGGTAAGCTACACCCTCGTGTTGCCATCTTGGTCTGGGTGCCCATGAGTCCAATTTTCTTTACCTCTATCCCTTTAATCCTTCCCTTCCTCCTGGAGAACAGTGTTTAGGGTTATCACAAAGTATCAACCACTTCTTATAAACCATTAACAAACAGGCGCGTAGCCAGCCAGTGTTCTGCAGGGGGCGGCAATTTCCCGGTAGGTTGCAACAAATGTGTCCCGATCACAGGCAAAAACTTCCCGGTCGCAGGCAAAAGAATCAGAAAGGGGCGGATTTTTTGACATGATTCTGGTTTTATTACCGGAATTTCCCACTCAAGGATTTTTATCAGAGGGGGGCACTCTGCCCCTTTTCCCCCACCTGGCTACGCCACTGTTAACAAACCAATGCAAGCTATAAACCCCTCCACTTCAATTCCAAACCACCTTACTGGGGAACTACAGCATCAATTTTGCTCTTGTTCTGAGGATATGGCCATTTATAGGAATTGGGAAATTTCCACAGAATAAAAAACTGGCAAATCTTGCTTGTGAAGTTATTCTCTGATCGCTTGAAAGTTTTGGAAAAAAATTATTGCCTTTAATGGCAAAACCAAGTGCCTGCTTTTGAAGGTACATATGATCGAATTGGTCATGCATTTGAAAAATAATACAGGTGGATTTTCATGTCATCATTTAGCATAAATAATTGTTAACTTGATGATTTAAAAGTGTTACCAGAAGCATACTGGGCCAGAATTTTATGATTGGTTAGTTTTATCACTATTTGGGTAGGTGATTGTCAAGCTTTTCTGAG
Organism: Ophioderma brevispina; assembly: GCA_023653785.1. NCBI lineage: Eukaryota > Metazoa > Echinodermata > Ophiuroidea > Amphilepidida > Ophiodermatidae > Ophioderma > Ophioderma brevispina. Next base: position 5,140 of record JAMKCH010005160.1, on the reverse strand, counting down.
TGGTTTGGAGTGTGGTCTGGCGTTATGATAGAAGCAAAACTAGTGTGCACACTATTATGAGTGAGTATAGATATTCACAGGTCCTAACTGAATTAGAGAATTTCAAACAATTTAATCATTAAAGCAACGTCAGTATGGAACCAGAAAATCATAGTGCAAGAATGCAAGCTGAAATTAATACATCTGAAAAGAAATTGAATCATTTTAAGAATATTGGCCTGAAGAGAAAGAGAGTTGGGGCAGGATGTGTGCATAAATGCATCCAAATTAGGTGATTACAACTGCTGTCGGTCGCTGTAAAAGTCATAATTTTCACATTAAGGGAGGATGTGATATAATTTGGACGTTAGGGCTAGGATTTGTGATACGACATCTGTGCTTACTTGATTCAAGCTCACAAATGGAGACAATCATGCCCCCATCCCCTGCCGCAGAGAGATAACCCATTATTATCATTGTTCATATCAAAAAGGGAGCCCTGCCATTTATCTGTGAAATTTAAGTTTTTAAAGACACCATCAGTGATGTTTCACACCCAAAGATTTAATAAAAAATCATTTGAAATTTGCAAGAATAGCTTAAAAGTATAAGAGTGTAGGGCTCTCATAAGCTATTTTCCAACTGAAAATTGAAGAAATGGAGAAGCAAACAGTGTTCAAAGATACGAGCTCGTAAGTGTCCGTACGGACAGTAGTGACTAAAAATGTGATTTTGTCCTTTATAGTGCTTTAAACTGATCACTTGACAGGGTATATTCTAACTGTTACAAAATCGGATTTGATGTTTTCAGATTTAGAAATCCACTGCTAGTTGCCTTTAACACTAACAAAAAAGGCAATTTCTATATTTTGAGATCGGACGCTTTTGTTAAAATCGATTGTTGTGAGTTTATTAAAAAAATTAAATTCATTTTGTTGTGTGTTCATATCTTTTCAAGTATATCAATTTTGAAAAAAACGGGTTACTATGTTGGTCCCAATATAGAGAATTGTTTAAAATGACTCAATTGTAGAAGATGCTTGGATTTTGAATATAAAATGGGACATGCCTGGTCGATAGTACTGGCACGGAATAGAGAGACTCATAATAGCAATGTTAAGGGGTTCGAGTCCCTCTGTGGCTAATCTGGGTTTAAACTTGAGCAAAAACAAGTTTAAGCTCTATTACCTTTCTTTGCTCGAGGTGAAATTGGACATAGCTGTTGGGGAATGTCAACCCAATTTTAAATACTTTTTGCATTTAGCTACCTAGTGAAGCAAATTTATTCGATGACTTCCGAGTGTCGGAGATTAAATTGATGTACAATGATCTTATGTAATTCAGATTGTCACTTAATTTCAAGGTGCTGAACAGTGGAAAGTCTAACTGAGCCGTGGTATAATCCTTGGTTTCTTCACACTCTGATTTGCTTCAATTTGGTTAAATGTGTTGAAAGCAGCCTCCCACCCAAGCAGCAACAGCATTCATCGGAGATTGGGTCCGACTATTACTCAAATTCAGCTCCACTGTGGTATGTGCAGCTATACTGGCTTGTAATATAGTGACAGCAACACGCTACTGCAATTAATATCTCTGACAGACTGGTAACTCTTGGATCATGTAATAAAAGCCTGTTGTGAAACAGAGGACAAGCTCAGCCATTGGTAGATATGGATCAATGCATGGTCGTCAGTCTATCGACTAAGCCTGGCTGGTAGATGGAGCCAAGGTTTAAATTATGGATTTCGATGAAACCAACCACTTTTTGGAGCAAATCTGGGAGGTTATCTCCATGGAATCAATACTTTCATCTTTGTGGCACTGCTGGAGTGGCATATGCTGCTCCCAAAAGAACTAGCAATAGATGCTTTTAGTCTCTAATCAGGTCCAAAAGAATATGCTCCCTTAAGGACATTGTCTTCTCCTTAAAAGAATTTTACACCTATTAATGTACATATTTACACAGGGCTATTTGAATTTGCACCTGCTTCTAAAACCCCACTAATATTGGCATGCACATACGTACAATAAATTTTCAAATGTATTTGATGATTGTAAAGGTGACAACAAAAGATTCACATCATAGGTGTCCCTAACAAAATTGTCGAAAAATTCTGATTTTTGCATATGTAACAGGTTCATAAAAAATCCCCAGGTGAAAGGATTAAGTGAGAAATGTTTCTTAGTGCACCAAAAATGGTTGGGTTGTCTCAAACTCTGTGGCACACTTTAAATGTCTATGTCTATGTGAAATTATATTATTTTAAAACATTAAAAAACAATGTTTTTAAATTTTGCAATTTACTCAGTAAGTAGGAAGGACATTATTTGAAGCCCTGTGCAAGCCTAATTTCTTGGGTTAATATAATATACTTTCATAACTTATGGGACAAAATAACCCTTTGTATTCGATGAGTACAAACTGATTTTTGTACCCCTGTGGTTTCAATGACTTTTGTACCGTTACCATAGTACAAATGATTTTTGTGCCCTGGGGGTCACACAAGTTCCTTGTGGGTACAAAAATCCTGTACGCAGGTACATAACCATTCTCGTTATCCTTGTCGGGCTATAAAATTATCTTTGTACTGGGGATACAAAATAGATATTTAGACCCCTGTGGGTGTAAAAAGTGATGTTTATTGATCATCGTGGTATAAAAAGATAACTTCAATAACCCTTGTGGGTACAAAATTGTCTTATGTACTTCTGTGAGAAAATGCTAAAGAAAAAAAATGATGTCCATCACGGAACAAAATGTTATATTCAAAGGTGTCCTTTCATTTGCAAACTGCTTTGGAATTAAGTTGTAATTTTATCTCACAAAAAATGTTTATTATTATTATAGATTACCTTCAAAAACCTGCATGAGATACAGAAAAATAAATTCTTATTAAAAAAGAAAACCAAACTGTATTGAATCATCAAGCAGTATGGTTTTTACATCCACCTTGTCCCTCCTACACACACACTCCTGCTCATCTTTTTTGAAAATCAATATTTAATAGTTTTGTGCAGCCAAACACATTGCCCTATATGTTTTCCACCTGCTCTAGTAGGTATTGAGAGGAACAGCCATCATTGAGGGAATATGGCCAGGAGTGAAATTCCGGGGTAAAATGTGAAAATGTCACTCACCTGGAGAACCTCAAACGTAGGAAGGATTGTTTCAAGCTAGCGTATGGAATGGTTTGCATAAATGCCAATAATAAAAGTTAAGTATTTGGAGGTTGTGTGTAGTAACAGAAATTGAGTCACTTAGAACAAAATAGAGGAAGTTTAGTAATAGAATAATCATTATTCACAAGAATAATTACAGCAATAGGGATAATAAATCCAGCAATAGAGGAGTAAATTACTTAGCTAAAAATATCTTTAATTCATAAGTGTACTTTAGTTTGTAGGTCATCTGGTTTGTAATAGAGGTCTTCCACCTTTCAGATTAGCGGCCACCATTCCAATTTCTGGAGACTTTCTAAATCTTTAGAACGACATGCATGTTGGCTATGTATGCATAAAAGTATGGGTCACACTGTGAATAGCACAAGTACTGGAGGTCGGGTAGTAAATTGATCTGATGACGAATGTACGAGAACTAACACCTGTTGTTATAGGTTATGAATGAATGAGGTGAAAGACCTCTATGGAAAAGATTTTATGACTGCATGTTCTATCGCATGTGTGTGTCCATGTCCATGTATGTCTATGTGTCAGTGTCCATGTGTATGTGTATCTGTATCCATGTATGTCAGTGTCCATGTAGTCAGTGTTCATGTAGTCTGTTCCAAAATGTTGTTCAGTGTCCATTATGTGTCTGTGTCCATGTGTGTCTGTGTCCACGTGTCTCGCTGTCCATGTGTGTCTGTGTCCATGTGTGTTGTCCATGTGTCAACCATTAACTTTTTAGTGCAAATACAGATCAAGTTCAGTCTTGGTATGCTAAGTGTGTTATTTATAAGGGACATAGAAATAGGAGTACACATATTGAGGTCAAAGGTCATTAAAAGACACATTTTTCATTTTTGTCCCCCTAAATCTGTTAGCATTTGCAATTAGCAGATGTTTATTTTTTATACACAAGTAATTTTTCAGTAATGTGATATGTGCTTCATATTTGTTATATAGATGATAGTGTGATAAGCCTGTCCCCAAAATGTTTGAGATAGTAGCCCCAAATTATACTCCATGACCATTAAATCAATTGAATTATCTTGCAGGGAGCGTTATAATTTTTTAACTTAATCGTGACTCTGATGTTTTCATTGCGATATCTTGCTCCTAAATATTATAATAATAATGAATTAAAATTGGAAATTTGAACCTTTGATTACATGACAAGCACCTATAGATGCATGCAATGTAATCTGAGCGGGCAGTAAGCAATTCTTTAATATTTAATAAAGATATTAATGAAAATAAAGATGCAAACTAATCATGAATAGTGCCGATACGTGAGGCAAGTTAAAAATTTATGTTCCTGAAGTGTGATTTGCTTTCTGAGTCTCACATTAGCATCCTGAAACTGTATAGAGTTGAAGGTCAAAGTTCATGTAGTAATTAATAGGGTCAATTACTCTTGCATTTGGCTTGTACATTTAATTAAAATTGGCAATTTTTTTAGTGGCCTGTCATTTTCATTATGATGTTTTGCAGAATCTTCCATCCTATATCTTTGCATACAGCTTAAAACGTGCATAAAACAATGCATTCATCTATTATGTAGCAAATAATGATGGGGCACCCAATTATTTTGAGTACTTAATGATATTCTTGTTTAAGGGTTTTCAGCCTCCACGAAATAGATTGATATTGATTGAAGCTGTAATGAATGCCGGGGCTTTTGATTTAATTCAAAACATGGGTGCTATGTTATAGCTGTTAATTATGAACCTTAATGAATATACATGTAACTATAAGGAAATTAAGATGGCACACAATGGAGCAAAGTGCATAGAATATGATGGGGATTGTGATGGAAATACAACTGTCTGAAGCAAAGGAGCATTGGACTATAGAAAAATCGGAATATGTTGACACTATGCACCAAGTAACTAGTCTGGCTTTGACTATGTATACCATTGACACACAAGGACATATATGGCATTTAACAAACCGTTGAGCTAAAAATGTCTAATTAAAGAGAAAGGACATTCCAGAAAGA